>ML108753.1:6706-73547 GCA_003697995.1 Taxidea taxus jeffersonii | reverse complement strand
CTGTGGGGCATAGTAGTTTTACTCGCTAGTGCTATTGTACTATGAGAACAAATGTCAGCACGACTGTTCCAGGAAAAACCATGAGATTCAAAAGAGTTACTCAACACTTTAAGTATTTCTCTACCATAAGTGCACGGCCCAGCTCATTTAACAGAACCCCTGTTCTCAGTGTTGATACAAGAGGAGTACAAGCAGCACAGCTAATAAGTTCAGCCATATCTAGAGGTTCTGTTTTAAGGCAGAAGTATAATTCTATCGATGAAATACTTAGTACATCTATGTTTGAATTATTTAATTCCTTTTTGTTTCGACTCTGAATGATTGATATCAAAGTGATGCCACAGTTAGCTAGCACTATAAGAGTATTTGAAAACATTCTGTCGAATAAGGCATAATAAAGTAAATTAGTAACCAAGGGGAAACCAAGGGGAAAATAGCTTTCTTCATATTTGCTTTCACTTAAAGGTTAGCCCAGTTCCTTTGGAGTAGATGTCTCATGGTCATGAGTCAGGGAAATCTCTGGTATATTGGTTTCATCTTTTCCTAGTAAAACAGGTATGACTGAGAAAGCAAATCTTAATTCTCCTTTGTAAAGTCAATGATCCATTCTTAAATGTAAGAAGATATATTATAAATGAATTTTATTTTTGAGTAAAATAGCAAATTATAAGAATCTAAAATGTTATACATTTGTGAAGTATATATAAATATACTTAAGATCTACAATAATTTAGATAAAATTTAGACTTTTCAAGATTTTTATTTATTTACTTATTTGCTTATTTGACAGAGAGAGAGAGACAGTAAGAGAGGGAATAGAAGCAGGGAGAGGGAGAAGCAGGCTTCCCACTGAGCAGAGAGCCCAGTGTGGGGTTTGATCCCAGGACCCTGAGATCATGACCTGAGCTGAAGGAGAGGCTTAACTGAGTGAGCCATCCAGGTGCCCCTTTCCAAAAATTTTTTAAATATTATTGCAAAATTAGACAACAAAGTGTACTTGCTTCTTGTTATGTTTCCGTGGAGGCACAAAAGGAAATATTAGTTACTTATTTACTTACTTACATTCTCCCCACCTGCTTTATTGAAATATAATTGACATATAACATTGTATAAGTTTAAGATGTACAAGTTAATTGGATACACTTTTTATATCACAAAATGATTACCACCATAGCTTAGCTAACACCTTCATCATGTCACACAATCACCATTTCTTTTTTGTGGTGAGACCATTTAAGATCTACTCTTAACAAATCTTTCAAATATATAATACTGTATCCACTATAATCACACCATGCTGTTCATTAGATCCCCAGGATGTATTCATCTTACAACTGGAAATTTGTACTCTTTGACCGAAATCTCCCCATTTTACCACACACTAGTTCCTGGTAACCATCTTTCTAGTCTCTGTTTCTATGAGTTCAGCTCTTTTAGATTCCACATAAAGTGATATCATATAGTATTAGTGTTTTTCTGTGTGACTTATTTCAGTTAACATAATGCCCTTAGGTCCATCCATGTCCCATACTGCAGGATTTTATTCTTTCTCGTGGCTGAATAATATCCCACTGTATAAATATATCACATCTTCTTTATCTATTCATCTACTTATAAATGCTTAGGTTGCTTCCATATCTTGACTGTTGTGAATGCTGCAATGCACATGAGTACAGATATCTTTTTGACATCCTGTTTTCATTTCCTTTGAATGTATACCCAAAGATGGGATTGCTGGATTATAGGATAGTTTTAATTTTCCACGATGGCTGCACAAATATGCATTCCCACCAACAGTGCACAAAGGTTCCCTTTTCTCCACATCCTCACCCACACTTGTTATTGTTGTCCTCCTGATTCTAGCCATTTGGACAGGTGTAAGGTGATACCTCATTGTGGTTTTGGTTTGCATTTCCTTAATAATCAGTGATGTTGAGCATCTTTTCACTTTTATTTATTGGCCATCTGTCTTTTTTGAAAAATGTCCATTCAGGCTCTCTGTCCATTTTTTAATTGGCCTTTTTGTGAGACGTGTGTGGGGGGTTGTGTGTGTGTGTGTGTATGTGTGTTGAGTTGTAGAAGTTCTTTGTATATTTTGGATATTAACCCCTTATCAGATATATCATTTGTAAATATCTTCTCCCATTCAGCAGGTTGTTTTCATTTTGCTGTGCAAAAGCTTTTTTAAAAAAATTTAATGTAATTTTTTTTCAGTGTTCCACAATTCACTGTTTATGCAAAAGTTTTTATTTTTGTATAGTACCGATAGTTTATTTTTGCTTTTGTTTCCCTTGCCCAAGGAGACATATCCATAAAAATGTGCCTGAGCCTGATGTCCAAGAGATGACTGCCTATGCTTTTTTTTTTTTTAAAGATTTTATTTGTTTATTTGACAGACAAAGATCACAAGCAGGCAGAGAGGCAGGCAGAGAGAGAGGAGGAAGCAGGCTCCCCGCTGAGCAGAGAGCCCGAATGGGGCTCCATCCCAGGACCCTGAGATCACAACCTGAGGCTGAGGCTTTAACCCACTGAGCCACCCAGGTGCCCCCCTTTTTTTCTTTTAATTTTGTTTATTTATTTGACAAAGAGAGCATGCTCACAAGTAGGGGGAGCAGCAGGCAGAGGGAGGAGAAGCAGGTTCCCTGCTGAGCAGGGAGCCTGATATATGGGGCTCCATCCTAGAACCCTGGGATCGTGACCTGAGCCGCAGGCAGCTTAACTGACTGAGCCACACAGGTGTCCCCTACTTATGCTTTCTTTTAGGAGTTTTGTGGTTTTAGGTCTCACAGTTAGGTCCTTAATCCATTTGAGTTTATTTTTATGCATGGTGTAAGAAAGTTGTCCCGTTTCAATTTTCTGCATATAGCTGTCCAGTTTTCTCAGCACCATTTGTCTAAGAGACTGTCTTTTACTTATTGTATATTCTTGTCTCCTTTGTCAGATTAATTAACCATAAAAGCATGGGTTTATTTCTGGGCTTTTTGTTTTGTTCCACTGATCTATGTGTCTGTTTTTCTGCTAGTAACATAGCAGATTACTGTAACTTTGTAGTAGATCTTGAAATCTGGGATTGTGATACCTCTAACTTTGTTGTTCTTTCTCATGATTGCTTTGGCTATTCAGGGTCTTCTGTGGTCCATGTAACTTTTAGTATTGTTTTTCTAGTTCTTTCCCAAGTTCAGTTATTGAAGAGACTGTCCTCTCCCCACTGTGTATTTTTTTTTCCTTTGTCATAGAATAACCATATATGCATAGCTTTATTTTGGGGCTCTCTGTTCTATTACATTGATCTGTATGCCTGTTTTCATGCTAATGCCATACTGTTTTAATTACTGTAGCTTTGTAAAATAGTTTGAAATCAGGGAGCATGATGACTCCAGCTTTGTTCTCTCTCAAGATTACTTTGGCTCTTTGGGGACTTTTGTGGTTCCAGATAAATTTTAGGATTATTTGTTCTATTTCTGTGAAAACTGCCATTGAAATTTTGATAGCAATTGTATTGAATTTATAGATTGCTTTGGGTATATGAACATTTTAACAATATTAATTTGGGGTGCCTGGGTGGCTTAATCTTGAGTGTCCACCTTCTGCTCAGGCTCAGGTCATAGTCCCGGGGTCCGTCAGGTTGCTCCCTCCCACACTCCCCCTGCTTGTGTTTCTTCTCTCGCTGTCTATCTCTTCAAATAAATAAATAAATAAACAAACAAATAAATAAATAAAAATCTTTTTTAAAAAACAATATTCTTGTTAGGGTTTTAAAGATATTCTTTATCAATTTGAGAAAATTGTCCTCCATTCTAGTTTACTGAGTTTTTGTATTGAATTGGTTTGGATTTTATCAAATACTTTTTCTGTATCTATTGATACAATCACATGACTTTTCTTTTTTAGCCTGTTTAATGTGACTGATTACATTAACTTGTTTTTAAAAGTTAAACCAGCCATGCATACCTATGACAAATTCCACTTGGTCATGATGTATAATTCTTTCTATACATTGTTGGATTCAATTCTAATATTTCATTGAGGATTTTTACTTCTGTTAATCAGAGATACTGGTCTCTAAGGTTTGTTTTGTTTTGTTTTTGATCTCTACGTTTTCTTATAATGTCATTGCCGGCTTTTGGTATTAATGTATTTCTGGCCTCAGAAAATGAGTTAAGAATTATTCCTCTGCTGTTCTCCTCTGAAAGAGCTTGTAGAAAATTGGTATAATCTCTTCCCTGAATGTTTAGTAGAATTCAGCAGGGCCTGGTGCTTTCTTTTTTGAAAGGTTATTAAATGTTCATCTAATTTCATTAATAGGTATAGGCCTACTCAGCCTTTTTCTTCTTATGTGAGTTCTGTTAGAATGTTATCTTTCAAGGAAGTAGTCCATTTCATTTAGGTTTTCAAATGCATTGGCATAGAGTTGTTCATACAGTTCCTTTATTATCTTCTTAATGTCCATAAGCTCTATAATGATGTCTCCACTTTTATTTCTGACATTAGTAATTTCTGTTCTCTCTCTCTCTCTCTCTTTTTTTTAAGTTAGCCTGAATAGAGACTTAATTGATTTTATTGATCAATTCCAAGAACCATCGTCTGGTTTCACTGATTTTTCTTTGTTGATTTTTTATTTTCTGTTTCATTGATTTCTGTTTTTTTTTTAGTTTTTAAAGATTATTTATTTATTTATTTGACAGACAGAGATCAATCACACAAGTAGGCAGAGAGGTAGGCAGAGAGGCAGGCAGAGAGGGGAGGGGAGAAGCTGGCTCCCTGCCGAGCAGAGAGCCCGATGCGGGACTCGATCCCAGGACCCAGGGATCATGACCCGCGCCGAAGGCAACAGCCTAACCCACTGAGCCACCCAGGCATCCCCATTGATTTCTGTTTTAATTATTACTTTTTCTTTTCTTCTGTATACCTTGGATTTAATTTGCTTTTCTTTTTCTAAATACCTCCCTGAGGTGGGAGCTTAGGTTATTGAACTTAGATATTGCTGATTTTCTGAATATGTATTTAGTGCTATAAATTTTCCTCTAAACACTATTTTTGTTGCATCCCACAAATTTTGATAAATTTTGTTTTCATTTTCCTTTAGTTCAAAATAATTTTAAATTTCTCTTGAGGTTTTGTACTTGATCCATTTGTTACTTAGAAGTGTATTCTTGTATCTTTACATAATTTGGGATTTTCGAGTTATGTTTCTGTTACTGATTTCTAGTTTATAACTGAATTGTGATCTTGAGAGCAGACACTGTATGATTTCTATTCATTTAAATTTGTGAGGATGTGTTTTATTTATTTAGGTTTGGGGGGATTGTTTGTTTTTGAGAAAGAGAGAGCATGAGCAGGGAGGGAAGGGAAATAGGGAAATGGAGAGAGAGAATTCCAAGCAGGCTCCACGTTGAGTGCAGAGCTGTGGGGCTAGATCTCACAATCCTGAGATCATGACCTGAGCTGAAATCAAGAGTTGGATGCTTACATGACTGAGCCACCCAGGCACCTTATGAAGGTATGTTCTGTAGCCCAGAATATGGTCTATCTTGGTGAATATTCCATGTAAACTTAAGAAGAATGCATATTCTGCTGTGTTTGGGTAAAATATACAAAAGTGGCAATATATACAGTCGATTGATGATGTTGTTAGTTTAGCTATGTCCTTGCAGATTTTCTGCCTGCTGGATCATTCTGTTTCTGATAGAGGGGTATTGAAGTCTTCAGCTATGCTAGTGGACTCATCTACTTTGCAATGCTATTACTTTTTCCTCATATAATTTTACACTTCATGATTAGGCACATACAAGTTAAAGATTATTATATCTTCTTGCAGAATTTATGCCTTTATCAATATGTAATGAATTTCTTTATTTCTGATAACTTTGCTAGATCTGAAGCCTACTGTGTCTGAAATTAATACAGCTACTCCTGCTTTCTTTTGATTAGTGTTATCATGGTATATTTTTCTCCATCCACCATTAGTTTTGATCTGTATGTTTCTTTATACTTAAAGTTGGTTTCTTGTAGAAAACATATAGCTGGATCTTGTTTTTTGACCTGCTCTATCAGTCTCTATCTTTTAATTGGTGCATTTAGATGATTGATGGTGAATGAAGTGATTATTAACATAGTTGTATTAATATCTATTATATTCCTTACTGTTTTATATTTGTTACCCTTGTTATTTGTTCCTTTTTGTCTTCCACTCTTTCTCTGCCTTTTGTGATTTTAATTGAAGATTTAACATGATACCATTCTTTTTTTATTTTTTTAAGGATTTTATTTATTTATTTTACAGAGAGAGAAATCACAAGTAGGCAGAGAGGCGGGCAGAGGGAGAGGGGTAAGCAGGCTCCCTACTGAGCAGAGAGTCCGATGCAGGGCGCGATCCATCCATGGACCCTGAGATCACGACCTGGGCTGAAGGCAGAGGCTTAACACACTGAGCCACCCAGGCACCCCACATGATACCATTCTTTCTTATCTTCTTTCTTAGCATATTCATTATACTTTCTTTTTTTACCTTTTTTAGTAATTACCCTAGAGTTTACAGTATACATTTATAGCTACTCCAAATCCACTTTCACATAATATTATACCTCTTCACAGATAGTGAGTACCTTCTTTTTTTAAAGATTTTATTTATTCATTTTAGAGAGAGAGAGAGTCCAAGTGGGGGAAGGGAGAGGGGCATGCAGATGCCCTGCTGAGCACGGAGTCCAGCTTGGGGCTGGATCCCATGATCTTGAGATCACAACCCCGGATGAAACCAAGAATTGGACAGACCCACGCTCAACTGACCGAGCCACCCAGATGCCACAATGAGTACCTTTGAATAACAAAATAATCTTAATTCCTCCTTTCTGTCTCTTGTATCATTCACTTCACTTATATGTAAGCACCCTAAGCATATATACACACATAAACATACATAATCAAGTACATTGTTCCTATTTATTATTTCAACAGTCTATTTTCTGTTATATCAGTTAAGAATAAGATAAATGAAAGTTTTTATTTTGCCTTCATTATTTTTTAATTTGATGTTCTTTATGGAGATCTGAGTATCTGACCTATGTTATTTTTCTTCTCTCTAAAGAACTTCCTTTAATTTCTTTACAGGGTAGGTCTACTGGCAACAAAACTCCTCAATTTTTGTTTTTTTCCTGGAAAAGACTTTGTTTCTTCTTCACTTTAGAAGAATGATTTGACAGGGTACAGAATTTCAGATGGTGTATTTTTTTTTTCCTCTCAATGCTTTAAATATTTTACTCCACTCTTTTCCTGCTTGCATGGTTTCTGGGAAGTTGGATATTATCCTATCTCTTTTCCCTATAATTAAGATGTAGGGGCACTTGGGTGGCTCAGTTGGTTAAGCGTCTTACTCTTGGTTTTGGCTCAGGTCATGATTTCAGGGTTGTGAGATCAAGCCCTGTGTGGGATTCCACACTCAGGGGGAGTCTGCTTGAAGACTCTGTCCCTCCCCTGCCTCCCACTCACACTTTCCCTCTTTCTCTATAAATAAATATATATATATATATATATATATATTTTTTTTTTTTTAAGTGTTGTATTTTCCCTCTGGCTTCTTTCTTCAAGATATTTTCCTTATCTTTGATATTTCTGTAGTTCTGGAATGATAGGCTTAGGTGTAGTCTTTTGTCATTTATCCCACTTGGTGTTCGCTGGATTTCCTGGGGTTGTGATTTGGTATCTGACATTAATTTGGGAAAATTCTTAGTCACTACTTTCAAAAAAAATGTTTTTTCTCTCTCCCTCCCCTTCTAGTACACCCACTACACGTATGTTACATCTTTTTTTTTTTTAAGGATTTTATTTATTTATTTGACAGAGATAACAAGTAGGCAGAGAGGCAGGCAGAGAGAGGAAGGGAAGCATGCTCCCTGCCGAGCAGAGAACCTGATGCGGGGCTCGATCCCAGGACCTCGGGACCATGACCTGAGCCGAAGGCAGAGGCTTTAACCCACTGAGCCACCCAGGCATCCAAATTTCATAGTATTACGGGGACCCTCTGTGACTGGATCCCACAGAAGTTTTTAACTCTCAGAGTTGTCCACACTGAACCTCCAGCCATTCACTAATTCTAGTTCAGGTTTTCCTACCTGGCACTGGTTCCTAGGGTAGATTCTACTTACAGATCTCTTCTTGAGTAAGTCACAATTTCTTGTATTTGCTTATTTGTCTTTTCAGTCTTGGGGGCCACGATTTGCCCTATGTCCTACCCTCTTTTAAGGATACAAGGAGAGTTGTTGATTTTTCAGTGTGTTCTGCTTTGTACTTGTTAAGATAGAGTGGTGACTTCCAAGCTCCTTTCATGTGCAACAGGAAATTGGAAGTCTCCATAGAGTGTATTTGAAAATATGTATATTTTCAAAATATGTATATATATTATATAACTACAATAGTGTTATTGTATTTAAAAATTGATACTGATTCTGTAGCACCGTCACGTATTTAGTCAGTCAGTAAATTCTCTTGATTGTCTCAGAAATTTTTTTTTACAGTTGGTTCTTTTGGAATCAGAGTCCAAAGTCCACATGTTGCTGATAGGTTCAAAAGTCTCTTTCAATCTGTAGGTTCCCAATTTCTCTTTGTTTTGGTTTTGCAAAGTATTTATTGAAGTAATATGGTTGCTTTAGCCACTCTCAGATTACAGAGTATTCTGCCATCTCGAGTATGATAAAGGGTGCAAACCCCTTGCCCTCTTAACCACCCTTCCAACTTCTGTATGCATTTGGGCCTATTTTTTTTTGTTGTTGTTGTTCTATGGGTTGTTTTTTGGTTTTTGGTTGGTTTTTTTTTTGTCCTGTTTTATATTCACATACCAGTACCACTTTGTTTTAATGATGGAGCCTTTCAAATACACCTAATATAAAAATAAAGCTAGTTCTCCCTCATTTCTCTAGCTTTTTAGGGTTTTTCTGGCAATTCTTGCTTGTTTTATCTTTTAAGTAAACTTTGAAACCATTGTGTCTAGCTTCAGGAAAGATAGCTAATGTTGTCTGGGGGAGGCTCATGTGAACTAGGTTAACTGAGAGAGAACTGGCTCTTTCTGACACTAAGGCTTTGTACCCACCTATCCAAGAACACTTATGTCTTTCCACTTGCTCAGGTTTACTTTTTGGTCTTAAAGGAGTGTTTTACATGTTTTCCACACATAGAGGTTTTAGACATTTTTTTACTTCAAAGGTTTTTATTGTATTTTGGGTTTTTGTTTTCTTTGAATTTTTTATCTGTAATAAGCATATCTTCTCCCCATCTTTAAACTGATTTTTATTATATCATTGCATTTGGAAAATGAACATCTCAAAATCACTACTATTCTTTCAGTTAGCTCAGAGGAAGTAATTACCAGTAGGATGTTTGCTATTTTTCATATATAACTCTTAAAAATTAATGTAAAAATGTAAATTTTAATTTAATTTTGCATGGAATGTTATATAATGCAGGAATTTGTTGAAGTAAGATTTAGAAAAAAATAGGTTAAATTATTTGATGTTGAAAAAAGTCAAAACCAAATTCTCGTGTTTTAAAAATAGAGTCTTTTTCTACCTACTATAAACCTGTCACAGTTTACCCAATAAGTCTGAATTTCCTGAGGAGTCTGATCAATTATATTTGTTATTTATGTAAGATACTAAGTAATAATCAATTTAAAAGTTTGTATAATATAATAAATGTGCTTCACATCATTTACCTGAGTACATACTTCAGTTTCTGGTGGCTCACCCTACCAACTTTCATTTTTCATACTCCAAAGCAGTTTTTCAAAGTATTTACTTTTAAGTAAAATGCTCTTTGCCTTTCACCATTGCAGCTCTATTTCTGATTTATTTAGTAATACATTTTATCAAATTATAAGGTCTTAGCAACCTGTACCTCCAGGCTTTTTCAACAAGACTTGAATTAAAGGGAAATGGGAGGAGAACGCCCCTTGGCGTCCACTGTGAAACTTCTCAAAACTGTTTCAAAAATTACTGGTGAGGAAGAGACATGCTCAGAAAATGGCTACTTTTGCTCCACCTGCAGGGCTCAGGCAGAAAGCTGAGTGCAGTGGCTTCATGGGTAGGCCTGAACTCCTTTGCTGTTTATTTTACTTCTGATAGCATGTTCTCCCTCAGCAACTAATAAAATTTATTTGGTTTGGAAAATTATATCTGCTAATCCATGGGGGACAGACAGTCCAGAAATGCTGGGTGGCCTTCAACTTGTCCAAATCCTATGGCTTCAGCTCAGCAAGTTCCCCAAGTAGTGGCGTAAGGGCTGGCACTTTTCCATGGACACTTTCCCATGGACGGAGCATCTCAGCCACATGTTGACATGGGGAGGCTGATTCATTTGGCCAGTGCAAGTTACCACCCCACACCCAGCACTGTTCTCCCTCCAGCCCCTTGAGCACTTCCCCAAATGTGCTCTGTGGTCATTTAGAAACCACATACTTTTTTTGACCAGTGTGCCCTGCCCTGTGTTTAGACTTCCAGCTGTTTGCCTACCACAATACACAAGTGGAATTTCATCTGTTTTTACTATTAGCCGGGAGTCTGTGGCCTTGGCTTCCAAATAGTCATGTATTTTCAGAAAAGGGCTGCCTGTCTTCTTTTAAACAGCAGATTCTTGCCCCCCTCTGCAGTTTAGATAACCTAGAGGAAATATTTAATTTATTGGCCTAAATGTCAAACCTAACTTCTCAGGTCTGTTCCTGGAGTTGCCCTCATAGCCTATATGCAGTTGCTGGCTGCATACAACCTTTCTGGGAGGGCTGCTGAAATCCTCCCAGGGGTCTGTGGAGTCTAAGTGATTCAGTGTGACATGGCTTCTAAGGTAAATGTAACTCCACTGCTTCAAAAATATTGAGGAGTTTCATGACCAGGTAGAGAGTTTTTTCTGCATACTAGAATGAGTAAGTCAATTGAACAAATGAAAGGAAGAATGGATGCAGGACTGACCAACCAGCTGGACTTACGGTGTGACCGTACAGTTCATAATCTTCACCAGAACACTTTGGAGAGCTCAAAGGGGGCTGCCTATTTTAACTGTGGTGGGGTAACAGACATAAGGCACACTGAAATGTATTTGAACAGGTCTCATGTCTGTAATATGTTTAGCGTGGTGCCTTGCACCCAAAGTAAATGTTCGTAACTGTTCACATGTTGCTTTTACTGTTGACTTTAGTATTATATAATGTTTTATTAAGTTTTTCTCAAGCTTACCTCTTTTCCTTCTAATGGAAATATTACTGAGCCAAGACCAAATGTAAGCTAAATTCCTTTTGCTGAACTATACGTACATATGTGTGTGTATATGCATACACACACACACATATGCACACATATATATATATGTATTTTATTCCCTATTAAAAATTTTTTTTTAAATCCTGTTGGTGAAAGAACTAATACAGCCTCCAAAGGTGTTTACCTTTGGAGTAAAAGAAAATAAATTGCAAGAAAAGCCTGACCTTTTGCCAAGCTTCTGGTTCTTTGCTTTTTCAGCTCAGATAAGAAAAATCAGGGTCCAAGTGTTGTCAAATGATAAAGGCAAATGTCTATAAATGAAGAAAGCCTAGGGCAATACCAAGGACAGAAAGGTAGCAAAGGGAGTAGTAATAACTAAAACTTTATTTATCCATTTATTTAGACTTCCTGAGATCCTCTTTTTTAAAAAAACTTTAATAAGATATGGTCACAAAATTAGTCATTGAAAAAGTTTACTTTTCAAATAAAAACCTGCTGATTCTGATTTGTAATAGATATTCCAGTATGTTTGGGTTTGGACATTTCCTTTGCTTGGTGTTTCTGCTCTTTGTTTTGAAAAGTGATTTCTTTGAACATGTAAGTGGCAATGATGGCACAGTCCTCAAATTTGTTATACTTCTTAAATCAACTCTTCATGGAAATACATGAAGTGCATATTATGGAATACATGGAAATACACATTATATCCTTTGGGATATAATAGAGAGTATTCTTTCCAATTCCTTGGAATTAAGTACTTCTCCAGAAAAGCTGATCCCAATTTTTGTGGGCTTCTCTGGCAACCCAAACAGCCCTGATCTCTTTCTGGTTTGGAAAGGTGGAATACTGCCTATGTTTGTCTTGAGTGAGGAGGCCTCTTCCTTCCCTTTGCCTCTCCGACATTCCCTACCAACAGGCACTGCCCTCATTATTAGGAACTGTTCTTCAAAGAATTGAATTCCACATTCTGTTTTTATTGTAGCTAGACAAAAAAATTGGAGCCAAAATTATTAAGCACCTGAACCAGTTTCTTTATATGCTGTCTCTTTTTGGAAAAGATGAGGCAAACAATAGCCTCAGTATTTTGGAAAAACAAAGTACAGTTTTCTAAATGCCAAGGAGGCATTTATCAAGTAGACTTTAATAGCAGGAGATGTTGGACACGTAGTATCCTATCAGGCTTCTCCTGCTTTGTGTCAGAAACTGTTACTAGGATTCAGATGTCTGGGGGCTCCTGGGTGGCTCAGTGGGTTGGGTGTCCAGCTCTTAGTTTCAGCTCAGGTCATGATCTCATGAGTCACGGGATGGAGCCGCATGTCAGGCTTTCTACTCGGCTGACAGTCTGCTTGAAGATTCTCTCCCTCTGTTCCTCCCTCCCCCCACTTCACACACACGTTCTCTCCCCCCCCTTTCTCTCAAATAAATAAATAAATCTTTTTTTTTTTTTAAAGTAATAAGACTCAGGTGTTCTGCAGGAAAGCACTGACCAGTAGCCTATTCCTCCTATTTTAAATGAGAAACTGGTTTTTTTTTTAGATTTTATTTATTTATTTGACAGAGAGAGATCATAAGTAGGCAGAGAGGCAAGCAGAGAGAGAGAGGAGGAAGCAGGCTCCCTGCTGAGCAGAGAGCCCGATGCGGGACTCATCCCAGGACCCTGAGATCATGACCTGAGCTGAAGGCAGAGGCTTAACCCACTGAGCCACCCAGGTGCCCTAAATGAGAAACTATTTTTTTTTAAAGATTTTATTTATTTGTTTGGCAGAGGGAGACACAGTGAGAGAGAACACAAACAGGGGGAGTGGGAGAGAGGGAAGCAGGCTTCCTGCTGAGCAGGGAGCTCTCGATGGGGGCTTGATCCCAGAACCCTGGATCATGACCTGAGCTGAAGGCAGACGCTTAATGACTGAGCTGCTCAGGCGCCCCTTAAATGAGAAACTTTTAATGTATTACACGTAAGTTTCAAACACCCAATCTCATTTTCCTAAAACATAGCTATAATGCAGAAAACGCCCCATGATTATTAGCTAGGAATTTAGGAGACCCAACTTTTGATCAATGTGTCGGCTAGATAGATGGAGTAAGTATAGTTAGAGTAGAAAAAGGATAGCCTTAGTGTTTCTATGACTAACGCACGTTCAGTAGAATGAAATTTTTCAGTGTCTCTTAAAACATTTTTATCTTCTGTGACTTTATTGGTTCTTTAAATTTCCACAGAAATATATATTTATTTTATCAGGCCAAACTATACAATACAGAAGTATATACAGAAAATGTTAATTATCCTCATTATCACCCTTTAGTACTTCTGATAACCATACCATATATTCTTGTAATTATAGGAATCTATATAAAACATTTTTCTCTTTTTAAAATAGTTTTTTAAGTAGTTTTTAAGTAGTTTTAGGAACAAAAACCAAAAACAGCATTACACCTGTTTTTTAACCAACACATTTTGGCTAGCCTTCAAGGGATATAAACCCAGCTCATTTTTATAAAATAGGACCATATTCCCCAATATGAATGGACATTAATTTATTCAGCTACTTGCCAATACATGCATTCAAGTTGTTTTTAATTTTGTCTTTATAATATTGCCACAGTGACTATCCTCCAGCCGACACTTGTATTTCTGCCAGGCAGATTCACAAAAGTATGGTTATGAAGGCCAGTATGATGTCTGCTTTACAATTCACTAGGTGGTATGCATAACCAAAAGAGCAGAGCCATTCCATCTCACCTCTGAGAACGTATGTCCCCTGTACCTACTTCAGCACTGAATGTTGTGCTAAACATTTGCTGATGTGTGAGGACGAAAATGATAGCTGTATTAGTTTACCTTCCTTTACTCTTAATAAGGCTGAAAATCTGCATATTTTTATTGGCCATTTGCGTTCTTTCATAATTTGCCTCTCCCCAGCCACTGGTTTTATTGAGATAAATGGACATATAATGTAATTTGCCTTTTTTATTTCAAAACCAACCTGGTACACTTCTAGAACATTTTACATGATATGAATATGTTGGTCCAAATTCTGTTATGCAAGTATATTAAGATCATACTGTGTTGATGATTTCCTCCTCATCAGTATTGATTATAAAGTGTTGAATTTTTATGTTTTAGAGCAAAATAGATTGTTTTGTTCAAATACTAAACATGGGTTCATAACTTTAATCACAGCAAATAATAGGGTATACTTCGAATAAAAGGTAATAAAAAGATAATTGTTTAACATACACATTTTTTATTTTTTATGTTTTGTTTTTTAAAAGTATTTCATTTATTTATTTGACACGGAGGATGGGGGGGAAGAGAGCAAGCACAAGCAGGGAGAGCAGTAGGCGGAGGGAGAAGCAGGCTCCCCACTGAGCAAGGAGCCAGATGTGGGGCTCGATTCCCCCCTGAGCTGAAGGCAGCCACTAACCAATTAAGCCTCCGGGAGCCCAACATACAATACAGAGAATAGAACCGTGTCTTGAGAATAGAACAAAAATATTATATACTTACTGACTTGAGTATATAATTTTGCAGATCTTATGTAAATTTTTAACTAAGCAGTATCTTCTATTTCAGATATTTGATGGAACTACCATTTTACACTAGCTTCTTTTTTATATTTGCTCATGTTTATCTACTGCTCATTCTCAACAGCTCATACTTTTGTGCTTCCAGGCATCACTCGGCCAGTGTGACCATTAGGTAAAAGTCACACTTGATGCACGTGGCTGCTCAGAGGTCCTGGGAATGGTGCTGCATGAAGAACTCTCACTGAAGTGAGAAACTTCTCTAATGCTCTACATAGTTCCTTCATATGGATCCTGAAAAAAATAAAATAACATGTGGTGAATGCTGGTCAAAAGACGTCCCTGCTGTTTGGGAAGGAAGGAACCACTGAGCAGCCAAGTTTCCTCTGCCACTCAGAGCATCCTAGCCTCTTGTGGGCTTTCTGGTTCATGACAGAGGCCACAGATAACCCTTGTCCCTGTCCAGGGATGCTCTTCTGTAGAAAGCTGGGTGGAAACCTCTCCCAAGGGTCTCTTAATGTGACTAAGACTGGCTGACAGCCTAGACTTTGAAAAGACTTTCCCAAACACTGAGGGGAGTTGAACACAGGGCCAGGCATTTTGCTTACCCAGGAAGGCCATCTGCTCACTCCCCTGGGCCAAGGCCCCTCTTCTGTGCAGCACCCTCCACTTTCCCAGTCCACAGAGTGGAGAAACAGGTGTATAGCCACCTCTGGGATCAGACCTCCTGGGTTCAGATCGTAGCTGTGAGTCCTTGGTCCCTCTCTGACCTCAGATGCCTTGTCTATAAAATAAGAATAATTAAGGTACCTGTTTTGCAGGATTAAAATACAAGTAAAATGCTTAGCATGGTTTCAGGTAAACAATTAATAAATGGCAGCTACCAGGCCTCAGCCTCTCTCGTTTCTCTCCCCCGGCCTACCAGTCGGCCATACTGCCCCGCACACAGGCCACCCCTGTGCAGCCTCCTGCTGTCACTCTCATCATAGCTGTCCCTCTGAAGACCTTTCTCCACTAATGGCTGCACTTCCACCTTCTCTCCTTATTGACTGCCCTTGGCTTCTGTCATGCTATGAAAACCATGTCCTTGGGGAGGTCGCAAAAGGCTTGCCCAATGTCATGCATGTGGTTCCCTCCCCATGTCTTCAGTCTCAGCAGTGCTGGTCAGAGCCAGGCCTTTCTTCTCTTCCTTGGTGACATTGTTCCCTGCTGGTGTGTCTCTTCCCTGTGGTGTCCTCTTCCACCTGCAATGCCTCATCTTTAGTGGCCTGTTGGCACTGCTCAGGATGCAGACCTGGGCCCTCTTCCTTCCCCACAAAGACCTCCCTTGGAGTTCTCCACTCCCATGCCACTCCATGATGGCTGATGGTTCCTTAATGTAGATCTTTAGCCCAGGCCTCTCCCCACAACTTCCAACTTGGATATTCAAGGACCTATTTAATCCCTCTTTTTTGAGTGCACCTCAGATATTCTAAATTCCTATACCCAAACTAAGCTCTTAGTAAATCCTTCACAGATCTTATCTTTCCTTCTTTCCATCCAGCTCAGTTGCTCAAGAAAGCTGGGAAGCCTTGATTCCTACCTCACCTTCACCACCTCTCATCACATTCATTGCCAGTTCCTTTTGATGTTACTGCTGAAGTACATGCCAGTACCCTTCACTCCTCCACCGCTGCCCAGGTCATGCCAGCTCCGGCTCCCCTGGACTCCTGGGCTCCCCACAGCCATTCTAGGCCCACGCTCAGTTCTCTTTGATGTAGCCGGACTGATCTTTGACTGTAAACAGCATCCTGGCACTCCTCTCTGTAAAGTCCTTCAGACCAGAGTAATCACTGAATAGAATCCCAAAGCCTCACAACCACCTCACCTTTGCTGTCTGGGGTTTCTCTCTCCCTCTGACCTTGTTCTTCCCTGGCTCAGGACCATCAAGGCTGCCATTCCCTCTGCTGGAGTGCCCTTCTGGCTACTCTTCACTTAGCTAATCTAACTCAGCTGGAGAGGCCATCCTGACCACCCAATCCAAGTCGGGCCCCTTCTGTTACTCTCTTTTACCTCAGCCTGTCCTTTTCCTTCATTGCCTTTGCCTCAATTTGGTATGTGTACATGCACCTCCCACTGGTGCTAGGGGTACAGACTAGGTCTGTTTTGTTCCCAGTTGCTTGGCCTGCGCCTGGCACTTTGAGTGCCACACAGAAAGTGCTCCTCTTCCTTGCATGGGTGCCCACCAGCTCCTTGTCATCCAGGATGAGAGGGGAGGTGGTAAGGGAATTGCAGCCCAAAGCCCCAGTGGCATAAGAGAAGCCATCTGTAGTGTGGCCCTCCGATGTGCCAGGTGACACAAGAGAGGGGCTCCCCTGGCCAGGTGTGGGGAGGTGAGGGGAAGGGGCCCTGCAAGACTTCCCAGAAGAGCTGAAGCTCAGGGTGAGAATGTGAGATGAGAAAGAGGGTCAGAGGGGCGTCGCTCCTGCCATTTGTCCTGTACTCTGCCTGCATTGTGAGAGTCCTTCCAACTCTTCAGTTTTGTCTGGCCTTTCCCCAGAGTTAATCCAAGACAAAAGTCTACAGGAGTTACGCTGAGGGAGAAGAAAAAAGAGAAATCACAAGAAATTGCACTGTGACTCGCCTATTCATTTCCTGCCCCTGCACCCATGCTCTGGGCTTCATGCCAGCTCCTGCAGAGAAATGGCCCAGAAGCAATGGTGAAGGGAAAGCCTGAAGGGGCTTGGGGGTAATAGGGAGCCTTTGTGCCCTGAGCTTTTATTTTTCTTAGTAAACGCAGTAAACATCTTGGGCAGAACCTGGAAAGCACTCTGCTGTCTGTGGTGCCACAGGTGAAGAGGGAAAGAGGCCTTGGAAAACTGGGCTGAAAGAACAAAGAGAAGTCTCCCTAGGCGGAAAGAGGCCCAGTGTTCACAGGGAGTGCCCTGGGGCGACAGCCCTACTGCTGTCCCAGAGCTGCCAGTGGATCAGAATTAGATGTGCCCTCATGGTGTTTGGGTCCGTAATCAAAGGAGCGAGACTGATACAAAGCGAAGGTCAAGCAAAGCTTTATTTCGCGCCAAGCATCAAGAATCAAACTGGCCGGCCAGGGCCGTCTCTGCCTTACAGACTGGCTTTTAAGGGCAAAGGCCATGTGGTTGGGCCTGGCCACGCACAGGTGGCCAATGACACAGAGAAAACTGCACAGTCAGGCTAGGTCACACATAAGTGACCAATTGAGTTACAATTTACCCCACAGTAGGCATTTGAACTACCCTATCACCTTGGTCAGAATTGGTGCCCAAAAGGCGGGGTCCACACACCTTGGTAGCTAGGGAGACAGTATGCGTGCCCCACTGATTGGATAACTCCACCAGGCCTGACCCGCCTTTGTATTTTGGTTTTGTTACCTGGGACAGGTTTCTGGGACTTGTTTTTAAGTAAGTCCCCTGCGGGGAGCGGCGCCGCCTCACGGAAGGGGAGCAGGGACAGTTTAAGTTCTTACACTATAAACAACAAACTCATTGTTTAACTGGATGGAATCGCCCTGGCTAAGTGGGCCCTTACAATGGTACCTCCCAGGAGAGGGGCTAGAACCCCTGATTCACTGACCTGACTCAGGAGGAACCTCCAAATACATTCTCCTATGGAAACATAGTTACACAAAATATTGGGGGCCCATAGAGTATCATGGTGGGGATGAGCTATGGCTCTACCAGGCCATAACCACCATTTTTGAAATTATTACTAAAGGAAAATATTTTTTAACTTTCAAGCAACAGATTCACAAATACAGTCACTGAATATTTCCTAGATGTCAAGCATTGTCCTAATCTCTGAACATGTATGTATTACTGCATTCGATCCTTCTGAGAACACAGTGAGGGGGGTAGGCCCACTTGACACGTGAGTGTTTAGAGGCTAAGTAACTTTCCCAAGGCCACTGAGTTAGTGGGTGGTGGCTCTGGGACTCAAATTGAGTTCTCAAGTATGTAATCAAGTATGATTACATACTTGAAGTCCTTACAATGTACATTCAAACACAACTGTTTCTTAAATTCGGGACTGTATACTTAAAGGACTTGAAGGCCTTTTCCTGTCTTATCCTTTATCACTAATCTTCCCTCACTAACACTTGTTCTATCACTACTGCTTGTTTTTCCTTTTGGAAAGCATTTCTTACTTTGGGCATTTCTCTAATTACTTGAATTGGAAGCAGATTCACATTATTTTGCAAATGGACACTTGGTAAAATATTCATTGATTACTATAAATGTTAACTGCTGTACAGCCATGATGAAAGAAGATTCACAAACTGGACTCCTTACTGCATTTTGATCTCTCTCAATCTTATTTTCTTAGTAACCCATTTCTATTTAAAATTTGTTTATTCTTTCTGAAAGGAAGAAGATCTCTCTCCCTGCGTCAGCTGTAGCCTGCCTCTGGCTTAGGCACCTTCCCAGCCTTGAAAAAGCAACACTGCATCTTTTTGAAAACCTAATCTCCAGTGCTAGAAATTTCCTGAGAAGGATTGAATCCTTTTTGAAAGATTCATTACTGGTACGTGCTGGGCTTTGATGAGGAGAAAAATCCTTAAAGAGGATCCTGGGTATCATCTCTTTTTGTCAAAGCAAGGGGAAATGTAAACAAGAGAGCAGTTGGCACCTTTTAAACTGCCTTTTGTTACAGAAATACCCAGCACAGGGGGCTTTTCTGCATAGTTGGATCATGTCTTGAAATTGGGGAGAGGTGTGAGATTTAGTGGATCAGTGCACCACAGCGTATAATGCGTATGCACAAGAATTGATATTAAGGCAAACTGTTTTAAAACAGTATTTCTTATTTCCACATGAAAAGTAAGTTTTAAAAAATGAAGACCTTATAAATGAGAGGAGGTATAAAACAAAACCCTGGAAGAAAGGTTAAAACAACAAAAACTAAGAATTCTGTAAGTTTTCTTTTGCTGTAAGCCTTCTAGCCTTGAACCCTCTCTCCTTGTGGTGGCTCACCTGCCCTCCCTTGCACTTGGGACTTCTCAGGCCTGGGAATTGGGGGCTCAGTGGGCCAAATAGACTGGTTTCATTTCCTAAACCAGGGTCAGATGGCAGGACTCACAGGCAGTCCTCAGAATCTGACTGTGGGGGTGGTTTCCCTTCGTGGGAGGCAACTCTGGAATTTATGTGCATTTTTGTAAGAGCAGGAATAAAGACAGATGCACCCTGAAAAAACAAGTCAAAAACTACAGGAGGTGCCGTGCTCCCTGGGCATCTGTTTTACGAGAACCTCAGTGGTTTCTAACATGTTTTCACGTTAGCTTTCATAACCTGGGAACCTAGGGTACAGAGATTTTCTTCCTATTGTACAGGTGGAGAACATTAGTTCAGAGATGGTGAACAGTCAGATCTTCAGTTGGGGGCTAGGAAAACTGGGCAAGAGAGAGTGTTTACCTCCCCACTTGAGCTGAGACTTGGAAAGGGGGGAGCTCTGAGGTTGGCTGAGTTTACACAACCTTATACCCACGTGTCCTCATACCCAGACACCTTCTGGTTTTTTTAATTTAGTTGGAGCTTCCTGTTTTATTTTCTCTTTCGAATTGGAGGCTGTGTTAGGGAATCCTAGTTGAATCTCTTGCCTTCTTCCTCCATCCCATTGTTCCTTTAGGTCCCCACTGGCTCTCCTGTGCAACTGCCAGGCCTTCTCCCTTACTCAGCAGGCTCTTGTCTGCCTTCATGTTCTGGGGCTTCCCAGGCAGCTGTGGATAGTGCTGCCATTGCCCATAGCCATGTGGTGCAAGCTGAGTGGCACAAACTGAGCCCCGCTGATGTGGACATTTACAGTGTTTGATAGGAAAAGAAGGACAAAAAGAAGATAGATATAAAAGACAGAGAGAGCACGAGAGCTTTTTTTGTTTTGGGGAAAATTACTGCTTGACCTCACCGTTCAAAAGAGTTGCATAGTAAGGCTGAGAAATAAGAATGCACCTTACATAAAAATAGAGTAAAATTCAGAACGAACAAAGGCTTTTTAGAAGTCCCTGGCAGCCCATTCCAAACATTACCTTTATTATCAGGTAAATCTGTATTTTTAACTTAAATGTACATGGAATAATTTAATTTTCCCTAGTCCTTTTTCGGGGACAAAATGCAGTAACTGAGTTATTTCCTTGCTTTTAGGGTCCTTATTTCTTTAGGTCTTGTTCCTATGGAGAAATTCTACTTCCTTCGGCTTTTCTGAGCCGGTTTGATTCTGCAGCCTTTCTTTGGTTCTGTGGTTCTTCTCTGAACCTCCCTCATGTCCTTTTTAACCGGTGGCCCTCTGGCTTGAGAGCGCTTCAGAAAGCACAGGATAGCTCGGCATATGAGAGCCAGCAGGCAGGCCCCTGCACTGAACACTGCACCGCATAGCCTTCAGTCTCCAACATCCATAGCTTAATGCCCCCCAGGCAGACAGCTTCCAAGTCCGTTGATCTACAGAAGTATTTATCAGGCTCATGTGTGTAGGGATTCAGAGCTTCCATTGTGGTTAAAGGAGGATTCCAGAGGGTGTTATTTGGTTTAATTCATTGTGGCATTGGCAGGATGTGACCTCTGTATGCCTTGTGGTTCAAGGAGGTAATTACAGTACAGAGCTGCAAGCCCCTGATTGGCGTGGGCCGCTCTCCTCAGGCATCCTGGGTCTACAGTGCCAGAAAACCAGGCAGGCTGGAATATGCCTGTGACGTGACTGAGTGATTACATGGGTAACCTGAAGAACCTGCTTCCTAATTGCATCATCTGATTCATTTATCGCAGCACAGTATCTCGGTGCAGCGACAAGGCCGTGCAGAAGTATCAGAGAGATCTGGAAGACTCAGATAGCAGGGGCCTGCTGTGTTTTCCTCCAGAAGAAACTCGATACCTATTACATTAGAGTTGGATTCTGAGAGTAATTAAAGTGTGATGGTCTACGTAACTTGTGTTTTATATGGAGCACTGTTAATTATGTTTCCATCTCTTGGGACTATCCAGAAATAGCCCTGGAAATTCTATAGTTACAAGATGTTGCAAAAACAAAAGATAAAAGTGTGGTACAGGTTGTACAAAGGGAAATGATCTCTCCAAATGTGCTTTGGCCTCTCAGGGACTTGCAAGCCTGGTATTTTCTTTTCTTCTTCTTTTTTTTTATTTTAACTTTTTATTTTAATTGCTGGTGGTTGACATACAGTATTATATTAGTTTCAGATGTATACTGTAGTGATACGACACTTCCATACATCACCTGGTGCTCATCATGATAAGTATAGTCTTAATCCCCATCACCTATTTCACCCCTTCCCACACCCACCTCCCCTCTGGTAACCATCAGTTTGTTCTCTATAATTAAGAGTCTGTTTCTTGGTTTGTCTCTCTTTTTCTCTTTGCTCATTTGTTGTTTCTTTTGGGGATGTATTGAATTTTATATGTTCTTTATTTTGGATACCAACCCTTTATTGGATATGGCATTTGCAAATATCCTCTTCCATTCTGTAGGTTGCCTTTTCATTTTGTTCACTGTTTCCTTTGTTGTACAGAAGCTTTCTATTTTGATGTAGTCCCAATAGTTTATTTTTGCTTTTATTTTCCTTGTCTCAGGAGACATAGCTAGAAAGAAGTTTCATATTTAGAAAGAAGTTGCTACAGCTAATGTCCAAAAAGTTACTGCCTGTGTTCTCTTCTAGAATTTTTATGGTTTCAGGTCTCATATTTAGGTCTTTAATCCTTTTTGAAATTATTTTTGTGTCCAGTTTCATTCTTTTGCATGTTGCTGTTCTGTGTTCCCAACACAGTTTGTTGAAGAAACTGTCTTTTTCCATTGGATATTCTTTCCTGCCTTGTTGAAGATTAATTGACCATATAATTGTGGGCTTACTTCTGGATTTTCTGGATTTTCAGTTCTGTTCCATTGATCTTTGTATCTCCTTTTGTGCCAGTACCATACTGTTTTGATTAATACGGCTTTTAATATAACTTGAAGTGTAGAATTGTGATGCCTCCGGCTTTGCTTTGCTTTTTCAAGATCACTTTGGCTCTTCGGGGTCTTCTTCCATACAAATTTTAGAATTGCTTGTTCTAGTTCTGTGAAAAATGCTGGTGGTATTTTGATACAGATTGCATTAAATGTGTAGATTATAAGGCCTGAAGACTAAGTAATAAGGCACCATCTAATATTACCTTAATTCTAGATGCATATATATCTTTTTGACTTCTAAAATAAAAACAAGGGACACCTGGGTGGCTCAGTCAGTTAAGTGTCTGCCTTCAGCTCAGGTCATGATCCCAGGATCCTGGGATTGAGTCCCACATCATGCTCCTTACTCAATGGAGAGCCTGCTTCCTCTCTCTGCCTGCTGTTGCCCCTGCTTGTATGCACATGTTCGTTCTCTCTCTCTCTCTGAGACAAATAAATAAATAAAATCTTAAATAAAATAAAAACAGGTTTTCAAAACCTGCTTACTTTTGAGACTTACCCGTTGGGTTCCATGGGCTGAACTGCCCCCAGATTCATGGCTACCTGCCACATCTGGTGGCTTCTAAATAAATTGCAGTATTAGCCTCAGTTTGTCTTTTACTCTACAGACCGAAACTTTTCAAAGCAGATAGTTCCATATTTTCCTTGACAGAACACACACTGTAAGACCATAATCCATAGCTTCAGACCTACCTTAAAAACTGATGTCACCAAAGCAGTGAAAGCCGCTTGCTAATTATGCAAGTTTTTTGACACTGTTGGGCTTCCCAAGACTGAGCAGAATCAAAAGAATGTTATGTTTTCCAGTTACAATTCTGTCTGTGGAGCCCAGAAAGCTATTGTTTTTATTCCACATTTGAATGAGAAGCCCTGGCTGGGTGGCACGGTGGCATTGTGCTTGGCTGCCCTGCTGCATGCCAGGGCCGGGATGTACCCCCCGTTCCCATGCCCTTTCATTCATTCATTCGTTGGCTGACCCCACACATCGCCTGCCCCTCCAGCTGGGTCCAGAGAAGCTGCTCTCTCACTTTCACAGAAAGATTTGCCCAGGAAAGAGCAGGGAGGAGAGGGGAAAGGGTGAAGGGGTTCATTTTGTTTTTGTTTATTCAGATTTTAAATTGGAAAATACTCCTCATATTCCCTCCTACCTGAAAATCTTTGTAGCTCAATTAAAATAATTCCTTTATCTTGTCAAGTACACCTCAGTAAAGCTTAGGGGGGGTGGAGGAATTGGTTCTTTTCTTTTTTTTAAGGTTTTTATTTATTTATTTATTTGACAGACAGAGATCACAAGTAGGCAGAGAGGCAGGCAGAGAGGAGGAAGCAGGTTCTCCGTGGAGCAGAGAGCCCGATGCGGGGCTTGATCCCAGGACCCTGGGATCATGACCTAAGCTAAAGGCAGAGGCTTTAACCCACTGAGCCACCCAAGCGCCCCCAGGAATTGGTTCTTAATCTAGTAAGAGCTTAAGAGTAAAAAATATGCAGATACCTCAGTGTCCTCTCTGAGGTGAGATGGGATGTGTTCTTGTCTTCATTCTCCAAAGAGCAATTGTAGCCACTTCAAAAAGAAAAACTTCCTTTGCACAACATTCCAAGCACAGTTCCCCTTTAATAAAAGATTTACTGAAGAATTAACTCCACATCCCAGATGATGTCAGTTTTCTGTGCTTGAATAACTTCTTACTAATGTTCTAGGGTTTTCTTTTCCAGCTTTTTCATTAGCAGTCTTTTAAGCACTTTCTCTTTCTTTCCTTTCCTTCTTTTTAGCTCTTTAATGTGGTGCATGTAATTTAGCAGTGGTCAGATAGAAAAGTGTGGTGGTGTCTTATGCTTGTAGCAAAAAGGTAAAGAATCTACATCTGAGGGGCGCCTGGGTTGCTCAGTGGGTTAAGTCTCTGCCTTTGGCTCAAGTCATGATCTCAGGGTCCTGGGATTGAAACCCTCATCGGGATCTCTGCTCCACAGGGAGCCTGCTTCTCCCTCTCTCTCTGCCTGCCTCTCTGCCTACTTGTGATCTCTGTCTGTCAAATAAATAAATTAAAATCCTTGAGGGTGGCGGGTGGAAATAAATTAAAATCCTTGAGGGTGGCGGGTGGGAAGAATCTGCATCTGGGACAGTAGCTACACTTCCCAGCATTGACCTCTGGGGGGCACCAGACACACCCCCTCCCCCGCTCTAAATTTCATCTCTGTAAAGGCCCAGATTGCAAGTGCTGAGGATTCTTATTGCTGGGGATGCAGGACTTTGCAATTGACCAGACAAATGAAGGGAGAGGAAAAAAAACAAGAACAAAAACAAAAAACAAAGACAGTGCAGTGTTCGGGGTTTCAGTGCCACTTAGTGACTGAGCCAAGAAGCAGCAGGAACCTAATGGGCAATCTTCCTGCTCAAACTGTACAGGCTCACTAGATAGAAGCCACTGGGCGAGGGTAGAAGGAACTTTAGATTTGAGGGATCTTGTTCTGCATCCAGAGCTGACATTGGAGAGCACGGGTAAATTTCAAAGAAGTATATTTGGTGCTTAAGTTGTTGTTTTTCTGTTAAACCCAGAAATGATACATTTATCACTAAATAATAATTGCATTATGGAGTACTGAAAACAATTGCTTGTAGTATAAACAACATCTGGTAAAGATTAAAAAGAAAGAATAATTTTTCCAAGCTCTAATTTGTTGAAAGAAACTTGAGTGTTTTGAAACAAAATAAGTCCTGAAATGTAAAAGGGATATTTACAGTCTTATGTTTAGCATTCTGAAAGCAGAAAAGAAGAAAATGGCATAATAAAACATACATACTAATAAAGATGCTTTACCTTACACAATAGATATAAAGATTTTATATAAGTCGATATCTTAAAAAAACAAATTGTTTTTTGAATTCCATAAAGGAGTTTACTATTGGAATGAATCATCGGGAGAATCCCTTTTTTAAAAGAGGAAAGTTATTTTCTGATAAATATAGTTACCCTTTAATTATATATAGGTATCACGTAATCACACCCCATAGGGGCTCCCACCCATCAGGGGTTCAGAGGAGTGGGCTGGGACTGCTGGCTCCTGCATACACTGGAGGGCAAACTTCTCATCAGCCATTTCTTCTTCTTCTTTTTTTTTTTTTAATATTTTATTTATATGACAGACAGAGATCATAGGCAGTGAGGCAGGCAGAGAGAGAGAGGGAAGCAGGCTCCCTGCTGAGCAGAGAGCCTGATGCGGGGCTCAATCCCAGGACCCTGGGACCATGACCTGAGCCGAAGGCAGAGGCTTTAACCCACTGAGCCATCCAGGCGCCCCCCAGCCATTTCTTCTTAAAAAGAATGACCATTCCTGAGTAAAATATTTAACTATCTTAAAATCTGTTCCTGGCTTCCTGAATTTCATCTATCCCTTACCTCCAATTTCCCTCTTTATTTTTTAGATAAAAATATCTGTGAAGGATGATAAATGATAAATAAAAGGCTCGAGAACTTTTCTGTTTCCTTACTGCCCTTTCTTCTGTGAGGCATTCACTTTTGTCTGTGAATTACCTTGAATCATAGTACAGTTTCCCTTTCTGGTTTGTATTCTCTCTCTTCTTTCCCTCCTACCCATATTCTATCGAGCACACACAAGGAATCAGAAAATCATAGGAAAGAGGAAAGATTTCTTCCATGAGAATTCTGTTCTTCCATGTTCTCAGGTCTCTTTCAAGTGACAAGTGGCTTGTAATAATCCTTGATGAATTGGGATGAAAATAACAGATTAGGCATCAAGGGCAGAGAGTATGCATGGATGTTATTTGTACAGTTGGCCTCTCTCTCACCTTTCCCCCACAACACAGGCCGAGAGCACGGCCCAGGGCCACAGCGCATTTTTCTGTGTTGATTTTGTCTTCTCTTGTTTTGTTGAAGGCTGAGAATGGGCTGTCCTAGGCAGAGAGGAGATAAATGATGCATTTCTGGGTAGCTGTGGAAGATGGGAAGGAGATGCACACCCAATAGAACAATCTGGTCCATAAGAAAAGGAAGCCGAGTCCAGAGCTCTCCATCATCATCTTCTGTTTGTCCTCCGACATTCAGTGAAAGGATTGGGGGTGGTGTGAGGGGAGGGGAATAGGGCAAAATGTGTGTTATTGATGGCCTCTTGGTGACATAGTTTCCCTAGACTTGAAATAATCTGTACATGGAAATCGTTAGGCCAGATGGAGAAGAGCAGAGATTGAGAAGGAACCGATTTTGGTAGGATGGAGAAAAACAGACAAACAGATGGAACCCAAGAAAGTTTTTCTTTCCCTCATTTTTACAAGAAAGATAATCAGTAGCCCAGATTGTAGGGTTTTAGAGCTAAGGTTCACAGCTCTGGGTTGCAGAGCGGCCTGTAGGGTCCCATTCTACAAATATGACAGGGCACAGAGGAGTTAAATGTTTGGCTCCTCCCTCACAAGGATGCTGTAAAGATTGGGGGGTGGGGTTTATGGCTTCCAAAGAAGCATAAATTAAGACTTTAATTCTATTTGGAGGATTCTCTTGATAAGAAAAGCAGCTTAAGTTTACTTTTGTGATTTGATGTCACTGGGACACATGCCTGGCCTGTGAGCACTCCAGCCTCATGAGGGGACTCACTGACCCTGAATTTATGTGTTCTGGAAGCGTAAAGAGTCTCATTTTAAAAATGGTCAGTAAAGGCTGCAGATGAGAAAGAGCTGTTCACAGCTCTGGGGCAGCAAGAAAGACTGGTTTTTTAAATCAGAATCTCTGCCACTGCTGTTTCAGCAAGGTTCTTCTGCCTCCTGGCATTTTATCTGTTGTAAAAGCTAAAATGAGTTGTAGAAGCAGGCTGAGAGCAAACAAAAGTTTGAAATATTTAGACAGAAGGAAATCTAAGCAGAGAGTCCATTGGCATGGAGAGAGCAGGTGGTTCCACACATTCTGGAGACATTTAAGACATTGGATTGAGTGGTTTTGATAGAAAACAGTGCATAAAATAAAAGTATGTCCAAACTCTAGTCCTCTCTGAACAAACTGAGTTAGAACATTCTTTCTTCTCCCCCTTTATTTTCATGGCAGCCTATTCTACCCATTGGATCATCTTTTTATTGGCCATTTAGAAATCCCTGTAATTAGTATTTTTTTAAGATTTTATTTCTTTATTAGAGAGAGAGCACAAGTGGGGTGAAGGGCAGAGGGAGAAGCAGACACCCCGCTGAGCAGGGAGCCTGACGCAGGGCTTGATCCCAGCACTCCCTGACTCCCGGATCATAACCTGAGCTGAAGGCAGGCGCTTAACTGACTGGAGCCAACCGGGCACCCCCTGTAATTAGTACTGAATGATTTTCTCCTAACATCAGATTTACCTAGTGGCTCTGGATTAGTTAGATCATTTGGAGCGAAAGGAATGGTTCTATTTTACCATTTCCAATTTTCGTTTTCTATCAGTACATTTTCAGGCTCCGTGTGTCTGTCTGCTTGTGGGCACGTGACAGCATTGTTTGGTCTTAAACACTTTTTCAGGCGTATTGTCCATCTGTGAACATTTGAAAAAATTTTGGAAAATCTGATGAATAAGTAAGACATATAGTTTGTTTTTCCCTTCTTGTTTGATTTTTCCATTACAAATACGTAGAAACATTTATGATATTTTCTGGGCATTTATCCAGTGACCTCTTAATAACTGTTATTATTTACAGTGGGTCCGAGACACAGGGAGATTAACTGACTTGCCTGAGATCAAAGCCAAGAAAGAATTTGCCTCCCTTCTGTTGAACCATGGTCCTGCCAAATTATTGCTTGAGTACGTAATGAATTTACCTATGAGAATTTCTAGTTGGCTTCTTTTAGTTAAAAATGCACATCAGTGAAGGATTAGGGAATATGGGTTACTCTGCTTAAAGAGTAGTGATTTGTAACTTGTAAAGCACAAATCTCTCTCTTCTAGTAATTAAAAGGAAATCTTCCCATCCTTTGAACAAGTGGCAGTGTTCTTGCCAGGAGCCCCCTGCGACAGCCTGTAGTGGCAGTATGTGAACACTAGATGGCACACGTTCAATGTTACAATGCAAAAGCTCATCCTGGAGAGTGGAAAAGAAAAATCAGTGGAGATAGGTTCCATTCTTTCTTCAGCATGACCCAGAAAACTTATGAGGCAAAGCATATCTTTTCTTCTTTTTTGCTGAGGGGGCTGTGAAGCTGGTCATATCAAGTGCAGTAGGACTCAAAGAAATGTTCCTTGTAGAGCTTAATCTATTCACATTTGGATGCTACTGTAAAATCTCTATTTCAGAACACAAATGGCATATTCCTTTTTTTTTTTTTAGGTTTTGTTTATTTATTTGTCAGAAAGAGAGTACAAGCACGGGAAGCTGCAGTCAGAGGGAGAAGCAGGCTCCCCACTGAGCAGGGAGCCTGATGCTGAACTCAGTCCCGGGATCCTGGGATCATGACCTGAGCCAAAGGCAGACATTTAACCAATTGAGCCATCCAGGTGCCCCCCGCCCCCAATGGCATTTTCATCTGGCTTAATCTTATGCTTTGAGTTCTAGCTGAAAAGATAGAGTGGGTCAGGCCCACTGAAGCCCACCTAGGCCACAGTAGGTCAACTAATATATATTGAAATCATCAAAATCATCATAAAAATCTTTACAGAATAAATTTCTTGTTCAAGGGGATGGTATCTATATTTTATTTTCATGGGCCCTTTTTTCGTCCTAAATAATTTAAACTGCTAAATTCATAGTGCACTGAGATATGATATTATTTAGTCCAGGATGGTAGTAGTCACTGTTATTCGTAATAATATTTCTAAATTACTATGTACTCATTGCGTAATAAGGAGGAACAAAAAGATAGCAGACCCTGACCTGACCTGACTTTGGGACACTTCTGGGCCATGACGGGGTAGCCAGACATATGGGCAGGTATAAACTAGCTACACAGGCAGGCTCTGCCTTTACTACAGCATGCTGGTGAAAGGTATTTTTAAATTTCCCATGATACTGATTGATTCTTTCTCTGGATTATATTGGCCCATTAGAGAAGATGTGGAACATACAGGAGTATAAAGAGGAAATAAAGCTTGCCCATTATCTCTTTGCTCCTAGAGAACCAGTTTGTGTTTGTAATGCAAACCTTTTT
Organism: Taxidea taxus jeffersonii; assembly: GCA_003697995.1. Lineage (NCBI taxonomy): Eukaryota > Metazoa > Chordata > Mammalia > Carnivora > Mustelidae > Taxidea > Taxidea taxus. The sequence continues at coordinate 43,708 of ML108753.1, read as the reverse complement.
CCATGTACTCAGGGTTGTTTGTTTTTGTTATTGTTTTTGTTTTATCTAACCCAAAGCAATATGCCCATTTTCTAGACACTAGCAGTTCTGGACAGCTCATATCCCTGATAATAACCGGTCATATGTTATCAGTGAAGTGTTTCTGATATTTTACTTTCTTTTGGTCTCTTCCTTTACAGCCTGAAGCAGCCTGCCACCCTGCCATATTCAGAGTTGTCGATGAAATGTTCAGGTAAATGGTGTGCTGTTTTTGCTAATAATTGATCCAGAAAAGCTCAGTTTCCAAATATGAATAAAAATTTTTGTGCTAGTCTCTGGCTCTACCATGGGGAAGTTAGTTTCTGATTCTGTCTCACCGCTCTGAGCTATTTGGTAAAACCGAAATGTCAGTGTATATTTAAAAGCCAATGCCTAAGAATTAAAATAACTTTTTTAAAGCCATTTAAAATTTTAATAATAATAATAGAAAGGTAAAATTGAATTAGATATTAAATCATTAAATGTTCATGTTGGATTTTTCTCAGCTCAAAATAAAGCATAGCAGTGTGCTCCCTTCACCACATGAGGGCTGACCAATCTTTTTAAAGGATTTTAAAGCTAAGGCGAAACAAGGAATATAAATAAATAATGCCATTCTTAAGAGAGCCGAAAGGCAAAATCAGTTATGTATGTTATCCTGCAACACATTAATTTTTGCAAATATGAGTACTTCTTAGGAAGCTCATTAGATTTCCAGATGATGAGAGATGGGAGACCACTGGAAAGCAGGTAGGGTTATGGTTGGCAGTTAGTGGGAGCTTGTTACCCAGAGAGGGTTTCCGTCCTCTTTCCCAGGCTCTGGTGCAGCTGGGGCGCTTACCCTCCCCGAGCCGTCCCCTCCACTCAGCAGCAGAGCCTCCTGGGCAGACAGCAACACTGGGGAGAGGAATTTTTACAATAGCAAATAACGCAGCCCTTGAGGTGGTCCTGAAGCATACCAACTTCAGGCTAAATAAGTGAGCACGGGAGTAAGTCAGAATGACCTTTTTTAGCTTAAAGCAAGCAAAGTTTGAGGTGATATCTTTTGTTTCAGCATAAAGTTAGTTGCAAGAAAATGCGTGGAAACCAGTCCAGGTACGATGCAGATTCTCCCACAGATTCTTCTATCACTTTGCTGGGTGGATTTGACCAAGGCCTTTTACCCCTTGGGCAGCTCTTTCTCCACTTGAAAAAGCAAAAGGTCTGTTGATTTTGCATGCCCGGGCATACAGCGTGTAAGTATTTCTAAAGAGCACTCAGGCCTATATGGAAGGGATATTCAGTGCTTAATAATTTAAAAACCGAGAAAGGAAGCCCCACAGATTGCTATTCTAAGGAAAGAATTTAGAAAAGAAATGACAGATTTCTCCTGCTTTCACACAAGGACTGAAATCTGATGAGCTAAGATACTGCTGAAGCTTATGGCACAAAAATGTTTCTACTCTTCCCTTTTACAATTCAGCCTCATGTGTTTGCCAGATTAATCATTAAATGTGTTGTCATCTGTCTTTGCATTGCTCAGGTATGCGCTCCTGGAAACCGACGGAGCCCCAGAAGTAATAGCCGCTATTCAGGTGTTTACAGGGTGCTTTATGGAAGCTCTGGGAAAAAAAAACAAGCAGGTTTGTTAATATTGCATATATTACTCATTCCCCCAAGGACAGAAGAGGCTGTTAAGAATATCTAGCTAATCACCAGGAAGGAGCACTTTATTTTTAGTAATGTTGATAGACTGTTTTGCTTATGAAGAACGCTTCCAAATGAATGCCCCTACAATTAAAACCATTTTAATTGAAAATAAATCAGGATAGTTCCTGTCTGCCCTGTCCCTGGTACCCAGAAGCATTTACCTACTGTAGTGTCAGAGAACTGTCATGCCAGCATGTGCCACCCGGAGGAGGCATTTTCTGGGCCCTGGGTTGCCTGCTGTCTGCCAAGTGGGCCTCTGCCCTGCCCAGGCATTCCGGAATCTATACGGCGTGTGCTAAGAAGAAAATGCCACATATTACAAAGCAGTATTCAACATTCTTAATTACTAGAGTTCCCTTGCCTAGCTAGGAGAGACCCAAATGTGAACTGGGTTCCAGGAGAGTGACAAGAAGAGATTTGAATCATTAGAAGCAGCTAGAAATGGCAGTGACCAAGAGGTGCAAGTCAGACAGCAGTGATCAAGAAGCCGGGCGTGGGGGTCGTAAGAAGACTTACACTGTGCGGCTCCATCAGTAGAAGCCAGACCACCCCTGCCAAGGGCTGGGGACTGATTAGAGGGACCTTGTGAAACAGGAAGCATTCCTACCAGAGATTTCACTCTCGGGCATGTTAAGTGACCCATACTGTGTGTGGTGCTTTGCCTGTTCAGGTACCTGGGTCCACTGCAGCTTCCCAAGAGGTGGGCCCTGGTCCCTCACATGCATTCTGCAACCTGACTGAAGAGAACCGTGCTGGGGGACGCTAGCTCTGCTCACCCTACACCAAAGAAACCTCTCAGGTTTTAGCAGATGTTTCCGCTTTTTAAGGCAATCATAAATATTTATGATGTATTCTCTCCCATCCTTTTTCCCTGAGGAGGTTAAATAGAATGTAGCAAACCATGTTTCAGTGGTGCCCAGCGTGGAATTCGGGAGGGAGGAGAGCTCTGCGGAAAGGCATTGGTTGGCCCTCACACCCATTTTGAGGCATGATTATAAGTATCTTTATTCCTCTCTTGTGCATTCTTTGTATTCCCAGTTAGGAACCAACCTTTAGAAAACTTGCCCCTTTGATTCCTGAACAACACCTAGGCTGGGGCAGAAGACATAAAGCATTAGTTTAAGTGTGCTTTTCTTATCAGCCTTGCTCCTGGCTGTTGGCTTAGGGCACTGTGGATTTGGACTGGAGTTGCATTTGCTTTAATTAATTTGTCTATTCTTTTTATTGAGGTCTAATTAACAAATACCAGGTTCAGGTGTACAACATGATTCAATATTTGTATATAATGTGAAATGTTCACAGTAAGTCTAGTTAATTTCTGTCACCACAAAGTTACAAATTTTTTTTCCTTGTAGTGAGAACTAGTAAGATCTACTCTCTTAGCAGATTTCAGATATGCAATACGGTGTTATTAACTGTAGTTGCTGTGCTGTACTTTACATCCGTGAAACTTACTTATTTTATAACTGGAAGTGTTTGTACCTCTTGATCCCCTTCACTCATTTCACCCACCCCCCAGGCAGCCTCTGGCAACCACCGATCTGTTCTCTGTATCTCTGAGCTCATGTGCTGTTTGCTTTGTTTTGTTTTTTTGGTTACACATGTAAGTGAGATCATATGGTATTTATCTGTCTGTGTCTGACTTATTTCACTTAGCATAATGCCCTCAGCTTCCATGCATGTTGTTGCAGATGGCAAGATAGCACTTTTTTTAACGGCTCAATAATAGTCCGTTTCCTTTATCCATTCATCCATCAGTGGACACCTAGGTCGTTTTCATGTCATTGATGCTGTAAAGAGTGCTGCAGTGAACATAGGGGGTGCAGTTAGTTAACCATTTTTTGAGTTAGTGTTGCATTTTCACTGGGTAAGTACCCAGTAGTGGGATACCAATCATTTGGTATTTATAGCTTTACTTTTTCAGGGAACCCCCATACTGCTTTTCAGAGTGGCTGCACCAATTTACATTCCCACCAACAGTGCACTAGGGTTCCTTTTTTTCCACATCCTTGCCAACGCTTGTTATTTCTTGTCTTTTTGATACTAGCTATTCTTACAGATGTCAAGTGATACTTCATTGTGGTTTTGATCTGTATTTTTCTGATAATGAATGACGTTGAACACCTTTTCATGTACCTGTTGGCCATCTGTAGGTCTTCTCCAGAAAAATGTCTGTTCATATTTTCTGCCCTTTTTTTTTATCAGATTTTTTTTGTATTGTGTTGTATGAATTCTTTATATATTTTGGATATTAACCCCTTTTCAGATATATGATTTGCAGATATTTTCTCCTGTTCTGTAGGTTGCCTTTTCATTCTGTTGATGGTATCTTGCTGTACAGAAGCTTTTTAGTTTGATGTAATTCACTTACTTAGTTTCACTTTGGTTATCTTTGCCTTTGGAGTCAGATACAAAAATCATCACCAAAACCATCATTCAGGATCTTCCCATCTGTGTTTTCTTCTAGGAGTTTTATAGTTTTAGGTCCTAATGTTCCAGTCTCTAATCTGTTTTGAGTTTATTTTTTGTATATGTTAAGATAGGGATCCAATTTCTCTTTTACATGTGGTTGTCCACTTTCCCCAACACCCTTAATTGAAGAGACTGTCCTTTCCCCTTTGCATATTCTTGGTTCCGTGACCATGTATGTGTGGGTTTATTTCTGGGCCCTCTTTTCTGTTTTGTTGATCTGTAGGTCTGTTTTTATGCCAGTACTGTACTGCTTTGATTACTATATATTTGTAATAAGTTTTGGAATCAGAGGGTATGCTGACGCTAGCTTTGTTCTTTCTCAAGATCACTTTGCCTGCTCAGGGTTTTTTGTGGTTCCACACAAATTTTAGGATTGTTCGTTCCATTTCTGTTGCTTTTCTTTTCTTTTTTCATTTCTGTTGCTTTTCATTTAGAATATTACCCTGCTCAGGCTACATGGGTCTGGTGGTATGAAGGGGTACACACTGAGTCCCAGTGGAAAGCAGGGCAAGGATCCAAAAAAGAAAGAAGAATTTATTGCCCTGACTTTGGGCTCAGAATAAGAGAGCGGTAACCTCTTATCTTTGCACAGGCCTTCATATAATGTATTATGTCATTTCCCTTTGTAGGGCTGTTCCTGATTGCCTTCCTTTTTAATTGACAACATTTCTCATCATTGATCTCCTGCCTTCTTGAGTGCCCATTTTTAGATTAATCATAATCCTTAATGCGTAACACCCGTGTCCTGTGTGATCCGTGCATAACACTCTTTCCTTTCTATGTTTTATTCATTCGTGCAGCATTTATTCTTAATAAAATGAGTATCTATGAATCTGATATCCAAATGAGACCTGGACCGGTGACAATAATTTACATGTATCCACATAGCGTGGCCTTTCTCCCCCCCATAGCCATTGTTTTGAATTTATGTTTATCATTCCTTTGCTTTTTCTGAAAATATCGTGATCACAAATATGGGATTTCCTAAACCATGTTTTCTATACTTTTTGGCACTTTATAAAACAAACAACAGACAAGAGTAGCATACTATATGCGGTCTTCTGAGCCTTGCTTTTTCCATTCACCAAGATTGCCCTATGTTGTGTGTAGCTGTGGTGGGGTGTTGCTGTATAGTGAGTGCATTGTTGGGAAAGTGGTGGTAGGCCTCTGGGTTGTTTCCAGGTTTTGTTTTCTTTTAGAAATAACATTGCTCTGAACATTCTGGGATATATATTTAAGAGTGGAAGTGCCACTTATTAGGTATGCAAAGATTTAGCTTCTGTAGATACTGCCAAATTGTTTTCATATGTGGATGGGCCAATTTATACTTCCCCCAACAGTTTATGAGAAATCCCATTCATCCACATTCTTTCCCATTGTCAGAAATGTTTGTCTTCAGTGCTTCGCATTCTCTTTTTATCCTTTCTTCTCACCCTTGTTATATTTGGCAAGTACAGTGCAGCTCCATCAACGTGCCTAGCTGGACTAGTGTTGCCACAACAAGCCACTTTTTCTACCTTGTGTATCCGTTCAGTTTCTGGTTCCAGCAGTGGCAGAGTCCAATAATGTATTTGACTAAATCTCCCATAAAAATTATAAACTCTGAGCAAAATATGTTTAAAAATAATTTGAAGGTACTAGAGAGCAACCAAAAAAGTACATAGAAATTGGAGGAGATTTAAGCCTTGAAAAAAGGAAACTACATTGGGGTCTCTGCTAACTGTCTCCTTAGATCTCTTATGTGAGAAGTGGGAGAGGGTTTTGTAGGGTCACAGATGCCCAGAAATGAAGGCACAAACTGATGGACTTGGGACGTCTTTCAGACAGACTGTTAGCTGCCAGAGGAACAAAAAATAAATAAATGGGACAAAAGAAAACATCAAAAGGTAGACTTAAACCCAAACATACTAACAAGTATATTAATTACAAAAATTAAATAATAATTAGCTAAATATGCTAGTAAAAAGGCACAAATGTCAGATTGGATAAAAAACCAAGATCCAACTACATGTTGTTTTCAAGAGACCCATTCTAACTATAAAAACACAGATAGATTAAAGTAAAAGAAAAGAAAGGGATAGGGTATACAGATAATAGGCACAGAAAGCTAGTATGGCACTACAAGCCACAGATGACATAGACTTTAAGACAAGGTATGACCAGGGATAATGGTACCACAGGTCGTCAGGAGAAATACCAATTATAGATGGGTATGAGCCCAATAACAGAATTCCAAAATACATGAAGCAAAAATTGACAGAAACAAAGAGCGAAAGACAAATGCACAGTTACTTAAAATACTTAAGGGGCGCTTGGGGGGCGCTGTCAGTTGGGTGTCCAGCTCTTGGTTTCGGCTCAGGTCATGATCTTGGGGTCCTGAGATTGGGCCTGCATTGGGCTCTGTGCTGAATGAGGAGTCTGCCTTTCCTTTCCCTCCGCCCCTTGTCCACATGCCCTCCCTCTACCAGAATAAATAAATTAATCTTAAAAAAATAATACTTAGAAGTAAATTTAATAAAAGATGTATAAGACCTCTACACTGGAAACTACAGAACATTGCTTAAAGAAACAAATATTTGAAGAGAGAACCCTTATAATTCCAGAACGATATCCAGAACAATTTTGAAAAAAAAATTTAAAAAAAATTTTAAAAAGCACAAAAAACAAAACCTGGTAGACTCATACTACCTGATTTCAAGACTTGAAGCTACAGTAATCAGGATTGTGAGGTATCAGCAAAAGGATAGATAGATTGGTAGAACTGAAGAGTGAAGAGTCTGGAAATACATATCCATATAGTTCATGCTTTATATATACATGTGTATGTGGAATGTTTTGAACAGATCAGCTGAAAAAGCTGGATATCTATATGGCAAAAAAGAACCTCTACCTCACAAAATACAAGAATTAATTTGAGATAGAGAACACATAAGAGAATATCTTTTTTTTTACATTGGAACCATCTAAGATTTCTTACAAGGGATGCAAAAAAAAAAAGCTTAAACCACACAAGAAAAAATAGGTAAATTATAGATTTCATCAGAATGAAAATCTTCTTTTCTTTGGTAGACATGGTTAAGAAAGTGAAAAACAAGGTACCAGGTAAGAGAAAATATTTTCAATACATACATTTAACAGAGAACTTGTGTCTAGATTACATAAAGCTCTTACTCCCTAAGAAACAACTCGGGTTTGTTGTTTGTTTTTTTTTAATGTACAAAAGAAATGAATACACACTTGAAAAAAGATGTGTAAGTTGGCAGTAAACACATGAAAATCGCTCAACATCATTTGCTATCAAGAAGATGTATAGTGGGACGCCTGGGTGGCTCAGTTGGTTAAGCGGCTGCCTTCAGCTCAGGTCATGATCCCAGCGTCCTGGGATCGAGTCCCACATCCGTCTCCTTGCTCGGCCGGGAGCCTGCTTCTCCCTCTGCCTCTCCCTGCCTCTCTGCCTGTGCTCTCTCTCTCTCTCTCTAACTAATAAATAAATAAAATCTTAAAAAAATTAAAAAAAAAAGATGTATAGTAAATGCATAAAGAGGTGACATTTCATTGGATACCCATTGGAATGGCTGAAATTAGTAAGATTGACAATATCAAATGTTTGCTATGTAGAACAACTGGGATTCTCATAAATTGCTGGTGGAGTGTGAGATGGTGCAACCATTTTGGAAAACTACATGGCGTTTTCCTTAAAAAGTTAAACAGGCGTCTACTCATTAATTCCATTCTTTTGGTATTTACCCAAGAAAAATGAAGGCACATGTCTACAAAAACATAAATATGAATGTTAATTTGATGCTTTATTCATAGTAACCCCAAACCAGGAACAACCCAAATACCCTTCAGTAGGAGAGTGAATAAACATTATAGTACATTCATACAGTGATTGTTTCAGGAGATAAAAAAAGAATGTTAAGAATGAATGACTCAAGCATAGTAACATGGATGAATCTCAAAAAAAAAGATGTTGAGCCAAACCGGACACAAAAGAATGCGTACTCTTTGTATTTATATGAAATTCAAGAATAAGCCAAAACTAAACTCTCTTGTGGAAATCAAAATGTTGGTTGCTGGGGAGTGGTAGAACCACAAAGGAACTTCTTAGGGTGACAGAAATGTTCTCTCTTTTGACTGGGGTGATGGATTTACAGATTTATCAAAACTCATTAAAGCCTGAGCACTTCACTCTTTCTAGATTTTTGTTTAACTTCTTATAAAAGTACTTAAAAGCCACTCTGCCTTCAGAGGGTATAAAGAACTATAGCACTTTGGCCCTCAAGGTATTGTGAGCACCATTGTTGTTTATGCTTTTTTTGTTGTGGTTAAAAAATCATGCTGGAATACTAGCATCTCACAACTACCTTGGAAACTCTCACTTAAATAGAAGATTTATTTGCATAATTGGGTTCATGTGAGGTAAAGAACTGCTATAAAGACACCAGGAATACAACTTTATTTTTCTTAAGCCCCAGAAAGTGATTTCAAAAAGGTTCATTTTTCTGGAACATATTTACAAGGTTATTGGAAGCATTTTTTAAAAAATAAATGTTTAAGAAAACATTCTGACCATGTTAGTACTAGTAGGTCTTTTGGGAGCAGATGATGCAAGATTTTGTTCTTTCTTAATATCTCTTTCAACCCAAATGTTCATGTGGTTTTGAATTTTTTATTCTATTGTAGCTGAAATTTACATTCAAGACCTACTTTCCTTATGCTTCTCCATCTCTTGTTATGGTGCTGCTACAACACCCAAAAGGTACGTGAAAGTTGATTCTGATCATATTAAAATGATTTCTAAGAAAGAACATGGACAAATGAGCCTTCACTACCAGTCCCTTATCTGTAAAGCAGGGGAGATGGACTTGGTCATCTCTAACATTCCTTCAAGCTCTCAGGGTCTCACATTCTGTGGGATTTTGATATGAGACTTTTCTGGACTTCCCAGTTATCATCACTTACCAAAAGAAAGAAAAAAATCGTCCTCTCATTACGTTTTGATAGTTTGCTCCCGATAACATAGGCCTCTGCTGGTGCTAGCCAGATCCACCTGAATGCCAGGAACAGGCTAAGATTTGGCTGAGGAAGATAATTTGTATTTCATTCTTTCCACTCTGTGCCGCTTGTTGCAGAAGGAAAGATAAAATGATGAACAAAGCCTAGGAAATTTAGGGGAAATTTCTCCTGAGTCAAGGGAAGACTTTGAAAGAATTCAGTAAGTGTATAGATCATGGCCTTCTCTAATCTCATTTGCCAGCCTTCCATTGGCTGCATCCAGTTGGGAAAGTGATGATTCCATCCTTAACCCAACTGGGGTGAACTTGTTAGCATGCCTGGGAACTTGTGTTTAGGCTACATTTCAGGCATAGAGAATAAAGTCCTTCCCACGGAAGCCTGGCATCTGAGGGAAAGGCAGAGACTCTGCCAGAGCAGAAGGCATTTTTAACTGTGGAGGGAAAAAGAAGATGGAAAGAGCTGGTAATACTCCTTTTTTTTTTAATGTCAGTTTTGCTTGCATTTTTTCCCGAGACTTAAGTAAATTGATTTATTCAAGGAAAGTAGATGATTCAAAGTTTAAGAGCATTTTACAAAATCCAGTTCTTGTTCGTTTTCCTAGAAGCTGTAGATTCTCACCCAGAGTGACCCATCTGAGCCCCTCCTCTCAGGTGCTAGTAGTAGGGGTGATAATGAGGCTGATGGGACCTGTGGTCAACAGTGTTGTGAAACTCATCCTGTGGGAACACAATGGGAAAACCTTGATAACGAGACAGAAAAGTCAGCATTTCTCTTTCTAGGGGTACACTTTACAGCTTAGGTCAGATTAGAGAAGGCTGAGCTCAGCCTGTGTGAAAAGCTGAATGAGCTCCAGAAAAAATACGGGAGTTGTTAGTTTTTAAGTTGGGAAATCTATAAACAAAAGACTAAGGTGATACCTTGGGCATGAAGTCAGCCATTTTACCTTTTCCTTTGTGTGACTATCCCAGACTTATGTCCAAAAATAAGTAAGTGAATTTTAGCAGTAGTTCCTCCTGTTCTTTCTTTCAGCATATTACTTTTGGGGGGAAAAATGTTGAGCTCACAAATTTGAAATATTTTTTTAATACTTTTATTTACTTATCTGAGACCGAGAAACAGAGAGCACAAGGAGAGGCTGAGGGAGAAGCAGGCTCCCCATCGAGCAGGGAGCATGATGTGGGGCTCGATCCCAGGACCCCGGGATCATGACCTGAGCTGAAGGCAGACACATAACTGACTGAGCCACCCAGGTGTCACTGAAGTATTTTTTTAATGGTAGAATCTTCTATTTATCAGAAATTGATTTTGTGCCTACTGTAAAGTCCTGTGGAGCATAAAAGATCACTTATGAGCCCTGACTATCCAAGAGCTACAAGTAGAGGGGGACATGAAAAAAGGGTCTAAATAATTAATACAAAGAAGAAAATGAAACATGCCTTCAAAGGCTACCAGTCAAGAGTTACGGACATTCAGAGGAGGGAAAGATAACATATGATCCTGTATCCATGACATTTGTGGAGTCGTTAGTAGTGCTTACCCCATCGCTTACATTATCCTCTGATGTATTTAATTACAGAATCTATCACCATATGGAAAAGTGGTAACTTTTTTAGATGTTGTTTAGAACTGCAGACACATACAGGTTCAGATGTGTCTAAAATCATAGGATAATTGTCAAACCAGAAAAACTAACTCAAGAAAGGACATTTGTTTGTAGGATACCATGTATTATTTTCCTGACCTTTTGTTTCATTTAAACCTGAAATCGTATCCTGAATTCATCATAGTCATAGAAAAACAGTTGGGTAGCCTATCCTTAGTTCCTTGTTGACTTTTATCACCATTTCCATGTACGTTGAAATCATGAATTGTCAGTGATGGGGTGGGGGGTAGAAAAGAAAAAAACCTGGGCTATCTGCCCTACTTTTCCAGTCCAAGGGCATGCTGCTTATGCCATTTGTCTCTTTCCGTGTACCTGAGTTAAAGAGCCTTTGAAGTTTAGTTCTATGTAACACAGGGTTTTCCCAGGCCTAAGGGATGGATATTGGCTGGGAATAGCATGAGGCCAGTGGTATGGGTCCCATGGACCAGGAAGAATAAGGCCTTTTTCCAAAGCTCTTCTGGTCTTAGCAGCAGATAGTCCTAATAGGTTTGACTTTTCTTCAGTTCCCTCTGGTGTGTCTCTCTGCCCACAGAGATCCCACAAGAACTGTGGCACCAGCCACTGAAACATATTTCCGAAATGCTCAGAGAAATAGTTGAAGACCAGACTCATGGGTAAGCAAATCCTGATGACTCCTCGGTCTGTGTTGTAGTGTTTTCTCTTGATCCTGATCTTTACAAAGGGTTGACGGGTTGGCATTACCGACCATCCCCAAAGAGGTAAGCACATTGCTGATAGAGAAGTGGAGGAAACACGTAGCCAGCTACAGGTACATATGTAAATACCTTGTATAGAAACTGTCCTCAATAATGACCGGTATTGGATTTTGAAATATACAAGCATGACAATAAGAAGAATAGACCCTGTAAGAAAGGCGGTGCCTACATGCTGCCCCACCCCCAGCCATGCAGAAGGAGAAGGGCAGTGCGCTCTGGATCCCTTGGCTTCTCCTTTCCTCTTACTCTCTAGGGAAGAAAATTTGAACCTTCTCTTGCACAGTAGGATAAAATGCCCCCTTTTCCTCCTCTTTTTAATAAATATGTGTCTAAAGTTAGAAAATCCATTCTAATATAAATTAATTTCTAACATGATATTAAGTACCCTCTCACATACATTATTTTCCTAAAAGCAATCACATTTAGGCTTTACTATGTTCTTTGTGACATAATACCCTTCTGCTTCCTCTTGACTTACACTTTTGTAGAGTACAAATATTTTATTTGTTGTCTCTACTAACCTACTGAGACTGTCTTTATCTTTTCCTTTTGCCACTATTCCCTCTTGAAATCCTCTGTAATCTCCTCACTGAGCCATCACATACTCTGGTTGGTCCTCCTTATGTTCACGATCACTGATGAAGGCTTTGTGCCAGTTACCCACCTACCCCTCCCCAACAATAAATGAGACGAAAAGAACTAGCAGCCAAGCAGGGATAGAGTGTTGGCCACAGTAATGACCTGTAACACCTATCAGCTCCATGTGCATCCTTTCAGGTTGTCTCTGTTGGCAGAGTAGGACCTAGCCCCCAAACCCTGTGGGACTCCTACCTAACCTAGATCTGCCTTAAGTAGGTACCAGGCTCCACCTGCAGGGAGGAGTGGGTGAACAGTTTTAGACGCTTGCTTAGCCGGCCACTGGGACTGCCTCACATGCTCAATTACTGGCAGAAAATAGCAAGGATTGGGCCTATCTGTGCAAGCCACACTCTAAGCTCTCATCCAGGTGTGATGCCCACCTGTGAGCAGGAAGCGTGAGAGAGCCCTGGTGCTCACGTTATAGTGAGGTCTGTAGAGGAGAGGCCCTGTGGAGCCTGTCCTTTGCTTTTGAGACATCATAACCCAGCCGACCACTGAGGTGGCCCACAGAGCACCACATCTCCCTCCTGTGGGACAAGTAAGGTTAATACCCTCCTTTCTTTTCTCTCCACTGTTCGACAAGCTTGATTTTACAACATTTAATCACTTGTTCTCGGAACAGATACAGCAGGCCCAGATCCAACCAAGGGAGGTGCAGAACTCTCCTGTTCCAGGAGTTTCCCTGGTTCAGAAGGAAAGTTCTGATCTACCCTGATCTCAAGCCAGTCCTGCTCCATTTTCTCCAGGGGAGATATTAAGCTGCTGACACTGTCACTGTGCATAGTAATGGGTCATTTCCTTGGGCAGAGTCTACCCTTTAAACAACCAGTGCACCTCTCAGTTCCTAGCATGACAAAAGGATAGCTTCACAAAAGCTTCTAACTTTTCAGCTCGGACATACATGTGATGACAGGAAAGAATACAGTATGCAGCCCATTCAAAATTCTTAATTGCCAAAATACTGACCAGAACCTTGTGTTTTGTCAGAAAGGAAATAGTGCATGTTTCTGTCTGTGTCCCTTCCCTGGTCTCCATCTGGACCCACAGGAGCCCCCTTATTTCTTGCTCTGGAGCTGCCTGGGTGGCCGCCTCATGGCTGGGGGCCCTACTTTCCACGGCAGCCCAGCTGTGCAGGCCAGCTAGAAAGCAGAGGGGCCCTGCAGGTTCTCATCTTGTAGCATTCCTGTTGGTCATGGTCCTGAATCTTTCTTTGTCAAAGGCCTATACTCACTCATGGTCCTTGGATATAAAGATTTAAATGTCTGAAGTCCTCAGGGCACCTGGTGTTTTGAAAGACCTGCCTTTGATGGCCCTGTGATGCCAGCGTGGCATTGTGAGCTACTTTTCTGAGTCTAACTTGTATTCCTTGCAAGTTGTACTTCAGTGCATAAGAACAATTTAAGCCAACCATTCACAAACATTACAGTAGCTTTAAGAACCAAAAAGAGAAAGAAATCAAGTAGCCGGCTGCCATGTGTTTTGGTTCTGTTCCAGGTCCTATGGAGGCCCCTTTGAGTGCTGGTTTTTGTTCATTCACTTTGGAGGATGGGCTGATATCGCGGCTGAGCAGTTAATGATGTCAGAAGCTGAACCCCCTGAGGCCCTGCTCTGGCTCTTGGCATTCAGCTATAGCCCACACGACGGGAGTCTGCAGCGAGCACAGACCATGGTGGGTGGCAAGGCCCACTGCGCGCGGGGCTCTGGGTCCGTCTCGAGATCAGAAAGGATCCTGTAGGAAGGGGCCCTGTAGTGGGTTTGGCTTCTACTAACCCCCAGGCACTTAAGCACTGAGTGTTCACTGTGTTCATTGTGGAAGGAAGTCGATGTCCACCCAGATAAGTGTGTGCATGCTGGGTGTGTGGTCGGAGACGTCTTCTTTCCTCACAGAGTTAACTAGAGACAGGACACTGCCATTCTGCTTTCCTAGGAAGCGTTGAGTAGACGAGGCATAGCCCTTCTGTCCCCCATGTTTTATCTGTTCTTGCTCGGCTGCCACCTCTGCCCTCGTTTGCAGATGCTCCTGGCCCAGGGGCCACATCCTCTAGCATTTGCTGTGCAGAGTCTGACCTTTCTTCTGAGGAGCACAGTCCTCTCTCTGATCAGCAGCCCGGCCTGTTTTGACTTACTGCTTTTTTGGATCAGTCAACAGATCCTCGCTTTACCAGCTTTGCTTAGAACTCTTATTAAAGTAATCTGATGTTAACCCCTTAGCTTCTGGAAAAGGTCTTGGGCATTCCATAAATAACAGCTGCTACGTGCTAGACTGACTGTGGCAAAGGGAGTTGTTGTTTTATGCGGATTGGAATGATCACAGGAAGCCACGCTTTGATTAAAGGCATCGGCACCTCCCTTGCATATATTTATTTGCCAGTTTTTAAAACTTTAACTGCTAGCACTTTTTGCTAATTTCAATAATTAAAGGGAGCAGGTTTCTTTATATAGAGAACAGTGCTCCTATTTGCTTGATGTTTTCCGCTGTTGGAAAAAAGCAGAGACTAACAGATATGTCTGTATATTTTACTTGTTTAAAGGCTTGCATGGTAGAGGAAAGAAAGAGTTTTGGATTTTGGAAACTTAAAATTTGGTGATTATTTTGGATCAAAATAGAACATTTTAAAGAAATTATCATAATCCACATAATGTATTTGAGGGTTGCTGTATGATTAAAAAGAAAGCCTTCTATTTCCCTTTTAAAATATCAATTAAACTAATTAAGGGAACTCCTAATTCTAATTAAGGGAAATCCTTATTTTTAATTATAGTAGCAGTTAAAATGTATGTAGCAGTAAGGATTTGCAAAGCCCTGTTATATATACTTTGATTGTTTATAAGCTAAGTTGGAAGATTATGTGTTAAATTCTGTATTGATCATAGAAACTAACAGAGGTTCACTTTTGAACTATAGAGAAATAAATTGTCCCCCCCCAAAAATGTAATTTCTAGAAAGTTCGGCATTGGCATGTCTTTCTAATACTTAACTTTGTCTTTTTTTTTTTAATAAAACCTGTGCATAGTTCTTACTCCAGGATGATTAGGCATACTGGATAAAAATAGATTAGCTCGGGGCACCTGGGTGGCTCAGGTCATGATCTTGGGGTCCTGGGATCGAGCTCCGAATTGGGCTTCCTGCTAGCCCAATTGCAGAATTGGGATTCTGCTTCTCCCTCTCCCTCTGCCTCCTCCCCTACAGATCATGCTCTCTCTTCCTTTCTCTCAAATAAATAAAACCTCTTCTAAAAAAATAGATTAATTTGTTCACTCAGAGTAGTTTAGGGCCAGCATGTTTGCTTCCATCTTAGCTACCCTGTCAGAGGAGGCTATTCATCTTGTGATTGAAGCCACACTTCATGTTTGTGATCCCAAAGCCTCTTTCTCTCCTTTGTGCCCAGCTGGAGGCGCTGGTGTGTTTGACATCCTGAGGAGCAAATGGGCCCAGTTTTCCTAGTTTAACTAGTAAGACATACCTCTCGCTCTCCTGGGTTTTTCGAGCTTTAATCCCTTTGATGGTCTGTTGGGTGACTTGAGAAACAAACTGTGAGCTGCCTTTGAACGTGTGATTATTGGGAGATTTGAATGAGCCTGACAACATCTGTGCCTTTTCCTCAAAATGTGTCATTAAATCCAGTTAATTGCTCAGCCCTGATAGTAAACCGTGACTAGAAGCACTGTCTCCCCAGCCGTCCTTGAGGTTTGGTAATGAGGAAGCAAGAGCAACCACTGCACGAAGACCCATCCTGCTCTCTGCAGACCATGTTCACTGCCAGCCGGTGTCCATCTTCTCTTGCTGACTTTGAATTGGATGATGATTAAAACAAAAAATGCTTGTATTTGTATATCCCTAAGAACTAGGCCAGGGTTCATTCTCTAACTTTGTCATTCTACCTCTAGGAATTATCCTAGGGCAGTAGTTAGCCATACAAAGATTTATGTGTAAGACATGAGCATTATTGTAATTGTAGATGTTACAAATGGCCTAAACTTTCAGTAGTAAAGAACTGACTAAATAAATTGTGACATATTCTAACCAGGAACTAGCATTCTGCCGTGAAAAATCATGTTCTCAAAGACTATGTGTCGTAGATACATGACATTGCTTCCAGTGCATTGTGAAAACTAAGAAAACATAGTGCTGTGTTCACAAGGCATGGGAAAAGATGAGAAGGATGTGAACCTGGTTTCCTCCATCTCCTCTGGAGAAAATGGAGCAGGACCAGTCAGATTAAGTTGGATCAGAACTTTTATTTGGGCAGTGGAGTCATATACTTTTTTATTCTAATTCTATAGTGAGCATATGTAAATTTTCATAATGCAGGATAAAAAGTATTACTTAGAAAAGAAAGCTTATGTCTTTTATCTAAAAACAAATTAAAAAGTGTGTAAAGTTTTGGCCTGTCAGGTAGAAGCTTATGATCACGGAAGGCATTTAAAGGGAAAGATGGTCTGGGATGAAGAAGACCAGTTTTAGGGAGTACTGGACAAAGGTAGAAAGTCAAGAAGATTTTCTTCAGTCAAGAAAATGGATGTGAAGGAAGAGCTTCCTAAGCTCTGACATTTTTGTACAACATTCAGATGGTAGGAGGGTCTTGGGCTCCCATAGATGCCATTAGATGAGGGCAGGCTGGGCCCAGCTGACAGAAGCAGGTGGTGACAGTAGCCCTCTCCTGCTGGAATGCTGCCATTCTCCGTGGAAGAGCCCCATGGTACAGTTTCTCACGGTCTTGGACTGTGGTCAGAATAGCTCACACAGCACTCCTAGTGTACTGGAGTTTATGACAGACTTCATTGAATGAGGCCCTAACTTCCAGGAAAAAAAAAAAAAAAGACGCAAAATCCATAAAATTGGTCATGGGAATTCTCAGAATAGGTCTAAGTATTCTTCCGAAAGTGACGGAACATAGCTGTTCATGAGTGCCATGTGGTATTCTGGATCTATGGCTTTTCAGTTTTCTCTTTGTTTCCAAGTCACAACTTGATGTACCATTATAGCAAGCAGAAGTCTCAGCATGAAATAAGAATTTTTTATGCAAAAACAACCCACAGACCTATAACAATCACCATTATTATGTGCATCCCACAGAATTGTGACCTCTGCTTGGGCTTTAAACATGTATGAACAGACTGTCCTAGTGTCTAAAACAAAACAAATGTGGGGTGTGTGTGTGTGTGTGTGTTCCCTCCCCTCAAAGATGGCAAAAGGCAAACCTCATTCTTATCAGAACATTGGCTCAGTGGAGGTCCAGTTGCATGGGGCTTTAATTGATTTGTGGCTGTGATAGTGAGCGAGTCTTCAAGGAGCTTTTTGTTCTTTTTCCCACAATAAAAAATCTGACTGCATTCTGCTGAGGATTTTTCTCCATTTCCTTTCTTTAAAAAAAAAAAAAGTCAATTCCTGGCATGGTGCCTTGGCTGCTTAGTGAGCAAGACGAAAGAAAGTCAAGAAATTTCCATTACGCCCATTTGGGTTTGTGTGGAGCAGTGTGTAAGCTCAGACATGAGTCTCCTTCACACTGCCTTCCCTCGGGCACCAGTCCTTTCCTCTTTCTGGGGACTTGCTTCAGAGTCCCCAGAACCCTAAATAAATCCTAGAACCATGCATGTCCTGACTGTTCCTTAATCTCTCACCTTATACTCCCAGGTAGAGGTAAAGGCAGTGCTCGTCCGCCTCAAAAAGCTGCTCAGAAGTCCGAGTCTCTCAGCCAAGGATCTGCAGGCAGCAGCTGCAGAGAGCCGAGACAGAGACGCCAGACCACCTTTGTGTCAACAGCTCATCAGGCGCCTCATCCTGAACTTCCTGCTCTGGACTCCTGGAGCCCATGTGATTGCCCGGGAAGTCCTCACCCTTGTAAGTCTCCCCTTCTGTAGCACGCTAAGTCTCATTCACATTCCAAGGAAGATGTGGATTGTCTCCAGGAAAGAGGCCAAGAGTCTGGCCTTTGACAAGTACCAGGGTACTATCCAAACATGGATGAGCAGGATAGTTGGGACCTCAGAGCTTGCCCCCTTGCAACACCTTCATGACTTGGAAGAGAAAATGGAGGCTCAGAGGAAGGAGGGGACTTCTTCTAGGTCACAGCTTGCTACCAGGGCCCATAGCCAAAGCTAGGTCTTATGTGTCCCCATGTCCTTATTTTAGTTACATTGCATGACTCCATTCCCCTCATGAAGAGGTGTAAATCTTCAGTGAGGTGTGTTCACTGTAGCAATCCAAAGAGTTTTGTTTGTTAATTTAAAAAAATGTATGTTTGCTAATTATAATGAATTCCTTCCTGAAATCCAGCTGACGTGAGGGATAAAGAATGGTCCAAGTCAAAAGTGAACATCATTCATGGCATTGGATTAGGCAGTGACTTCTTGGATAATGTCACCAAAGGCACAGGCAACAACAACAAATAGGTCAATTGAACTTCATCAAAATTAAAACCTCTTGTTCATCAAAAGATATTAGTAAGACAGTGAAAGGACAAACTCATGGAACAGGAAGAAAACATTTGGAAATCACATATCTGATAAGGGTTTAGTATCTACAATATATTGGAAATTCTTACAACTCAGCAATAGCAAAAATCTAAATCAAAGGTGGGCAACAGATCAAAATTGACTTTTTCCAAAGAAGATATACTGATAGCCATTAAACACATGAAAAAATGCCCAACATTATTTGCTATTAGGGAAGTGAAGATCAAAACCCACAATGATGTACACCCACTAGGTTGGCTATTACAGACAAAACAAAATGGAAAAGGACAAGTGTTGGTGAGGATGTAGAGAAATTGGAACTCTCAAAAAAAAGAAATTGGAAGTCTCATATATTTCCAGTTGGGAATATCAAAATTGTACAGCCACTGTAGAAGAGTTTGATGGTTCCTGAAAAAATTAACCAGAATTACCATATGATCTGGCAATTCTATTTCTTTATAAAAGAATTTGTAGAATTAAACAGACACTTAGCCACCCCTGTTCATAATGGCATTACACACAACAGCCAAAGGTTCAAACAACCCAAGTGTCAGTCAGCAGATAAATGAATAAAGTGTGGTCGGTATATACAATGGGAGGTTTTTAAGCCCTCCAAATGAATGAAGCTCTGATACATGCTACCACATGGATGAACCTTGAGGACATTATGCTGAAATAAGCGAGACACAAAAGGATACAAAGTATGATTGATTTATATGAGGCACCTAAAATAGCAAATTTTTAGAGACAAAAAGTAGAATAGAGGTTACCAAGAGCTGGGCAGGGGAGAGGGATGGAGAGTTTGGGATAAAGACCAAGTTTTAGAAATGGATAATAGTGATGGTCGTACAGTATTACGAATTTACTTTATGCCAGTGAATTGTCCACTTAAAAATGGTTAAAAGAGCAAGCTTAAAAAGCACCACTTGCTGGCTCTTAGAATGTTTATTTGCTTTTGTTTCTATTTTTTATTAACTTGTAAGATACATACAGAACATGAATAGCTTGATTAATGTTCATAAACCAAAAATAACTGTGCAACCAGCAGCCAACTCAAGAAAGGAATGTTCCCAGCACCCAGAGAGCCCCCTCTTCCTCCCTTCCCTGGGCAGGTTCTGTTTGAATGTGAATATGAGGGGAGTCCCAGTGATAAGTAGGACTGCCAAGAACCTCAGAAGCCAGCACTGGGGAGGTTCTCCTCAGTCCTAGTAGAAATGTCAGCATGGAGCAAGCAGGCTGCAGCAGCCAGCCTGTCAGTCCTGCCTCTAGTGTTCAGACAGAAGGCCTCTCAAGAGCCTCGGCATTGCCAAGAGCAGAAAAGGACTCACGTGTTACCTATGCTAGATGCCATCTCCTCAGCACCCACCCCAGCACAAAATCTATTATATACTTTTATACAGTGCATACCTCACTTAATTTCAAGTCTGTTCAGGGTGATAAACTTCATAGCTGAGAGCTAAAAAATGTCCCATGTGTCCATAGACCTCAGTACCAACTAACGTTTTATTTCTGTCCAGGTATAAGTGTAATAGTTACTTTTCAGTCACTGCCTCAGCCAAGTGATCAAGATCAACGAGAACAGTGATAAGTCATTTTGATTATAGGTACCTTTAGGGTAATGTGATGAAAATAGCACTTCTGTGGTCTTTCTCCCCAAAACCTGTAGCCCCAGCCTAATATTGAGAAAAGTAATTGACAAACCCCACTTGAAGGGCATTCAACAAAATACCTACCCAGTACTCCTCAAAACTGTCCAGGCCATCAAAAAAAGGACAGTATGAGAAACTGTTGCAGCCAAGAGGAGCATAAGGAGATATGAAAATTAAATATAATGTATCTTGGATGTGATCCTGGGACCAAAAAAGGACATCAGGGAAAAATTGAGGAGATCAGAATGAAGTTTGGCCTTTAGTTAATAAAAGTATATCCATATCGGTTTATTAATTATGACAAATGTACTATAATTAAGATGTTAACAATGGGAAAACTGGATGTGGAAGATACAGGATCTCTCTGTATTATCTTTTCAGTAAGCTATAAATCTAAAACTGGTCTAATATTAAAAGTTATTTCAAAAAGTCAGCTGCAGGCCCTTTTGAATCATGAAAGTGTTGGAGGTATTTTTGTTACCTGAAACTAATGAAATACCATGAGACAAATGAAAATGGACACAACCTTCCAAAATTAATCACATACAGCAAAAACAGTTGAAAGAGAATTTCACAGCAATACAGCCCCCCCTCAAGAAACAGGAAACCCCAAATAAACAACCTAACTTTTACCTTTATATCTAAAGGAACTATAAAGAGAAGAACAAAGCCTAAAGTTAGTAGAAGTAAAGGACTAATGAAGATCAGAGCATATATAAATGAAAGAGGGACCAAATACACACACACATACAGACACATACATATACACACACAAGAAAAGATCAATGAAATTAAAACCTGGTTCTTTAAAAAGATAAAACTGAAAAACCTCCAGCCAGACTGATCAAGCAAAAAAGGGTTAAAATCAATAAAATCAGAAATGAAAGAAATTACAGTTGATACCACAGAAATACAAAGGCTCATAAGAGATTACTACAAACAACTATAGAGCAACAAATTGGAAAACCTGGAAGAAACAGGTAAATTCTGAGAAACAAGCAACGATCCAAGACTGAGTACAAAGTAGAAAATCTGAGTAGACTCATTACAAGTAATGAAATTGTACCAATAATTTTAAAGCTCCCAAAAGACAAAATTCCAGGACCAGACAGCTTCACAGGTGAATTCTACCAAACATTTAAAGAACTAATGGGGCATCTGGGTGGCTTAGTTGGTTAAGCGACCAGCTCTTGATTTCAGCTCAGGTCATGATGGCAGGGTTGTGAGATCAAGCCCTGCATTGGGCTCCATGCTTGGTGTAGAGCCTGCTTAATATTCTCTCTCTCCCTCTCCCTCTGCCTCTCCCCCAGTCACTCTCTACAAATAAATAAATAAGAATTAATGTCTGTCCTTCTCAAGTTACTCCAAAAAATTGAAGAGGAAGAAATGCTTTCAAACATATTTGTGAGGCCACCAAAACCAAGTAAGGACACCACACACACAATAAGAAAACTACAGACCAAAATCCCTGATGACTATAGATGCAGAAGTCCTCAACAAAATGGTCACAAACCAAATTCAACAAAACAGAGCAAAAAATCATATGATCATCTCAATAGCTGCAGAAAAAGTATCTGACAAGATTAATATCCATTTCTGATAAAAACTCTCAAAGAGTGGATATAGAAAGAATGTATCTCAACATAATTGGGGCCATATATGACAAATCCACAGCTAACATTATACTGAATGGTGAAAAAAGGAGGCAAGCTTTTTTTCTAAGATCAGGAAAAAAGATAAGGATGCTACTCTCATCACTTTTATTCAACATATCACTGGAGGTCCTAGCCATAGCAATCAGGCAAGGAAAAAAAAGGCATCTATATTAGTAAGGAAGAAATAAAACTGTCACAATTTGCAGATGACATGGTACTATATTTAGAAAACCCTAAAGACTCCACCAAAAACCTATTAGAACTAATAAATGAACATAGTAAAATCAGAGGATACAAATTACCATACAGAAATGGGTTATGTTTCTATATAGTAATCATGAAGCATCAAAAGGTGAAATTTAGAAAACAGCCTCATTTATAATTGCATTGAAAAGAATAAAATATGTAGGAATAAATTTGCTTTTTAAATAGATTTTATTTATTTATTTGAGAGAGAAAGTATGCACATGAGCAGGGGGGAGGGGTAGAGAGAGAGGGGTAAGCAGACTCCCTGCTGAGCAGGGAGCCCAATGCAGGACTTGATCCCAGGACCCTGGGATCATGACCTGAACCGAAGCAGACGCTTAATGGACTGAGCCACCCAGGCACCCTGTAGGAATAAATTTAACCAAAGAGATGAAAGACCTGTACTCCGAAAACTATAAAACATTGATGGAAGAAATTGAAGACGACACAAATAAATGGAAAGATATTCTATGGTTATTGATTGGAAGAATTAACATTCTTAAAATTATTACCCAAAGCAATCGGCAGATTCATTGCAATCCCTACAAAAATACCAATGGCATCTTTCACAGGACTAGAACAAAGAAACCTAAATTTTTTATGTTTGTATACTTGTGGTTACAAAAGATCCCAAATAGCCAAAACAGTCTTGAGAAAGAACAAAGGTAGAGGTGACTTGTGCCCTGATTTCAAACTATACTACAGAGCTATCATAATCAAAACAGTATGGTATTGGCACAAAACAGATATACAGATGAATGGAATTGAGAGTACAGAAATAAATCCATACATATATGGTTAGTTAATCTACAGGAATGGAGGCAAGAATATACAATGGGGACAATAAATGGTGCTGGGAAAACTGGACCACTATCTTACACTGCATATAAAAGTAAATTCATGGGGCACCTGGGTGGCTCAATGGGTTAAAGCCTCTGCCTTTGGCCATGCCTCAGGCCATGATCCCAGAAGGACTCTGGGAGCCTGCTTCCTCCATTCTCTCTGCCTGCGTCTCTGCCTACTTGTGATCTCCGTCTGTCAAATAAATAAAATCTTAAAAAAAAAAAAGTAAATTCAAAATAGAGTAAAGACTTGAATATAAGACCTGAAACCAATCAGACCTCTAGAAGAAAAAACATAGGCAGTAAGCTCTTCATCTTCAACATCAATATTTTTTTTCAACCAGTCTCCTCAGGCAAGGGCAACAAAAGCTAAAATAAAATAAATGGGATTACCTAAAAAGCTTTTGCACAGTGGGGGAAACCATCAACAAAATGAAAACATAGCCTACTGAATGGGAAGAAAATCATACATCTGATCAGGGGTTAATATCTAAATATAAAAAGAGGGACGTCTGGGTGGCTCAGTGGGTTAAGCCGCTGCCTTCGGCTCAGGTCATGATCCCAGGGTCCTGGGATGGAGTCCCGCATGGGCTCCTTGCTCGGCAGGAAGGCTGCTTCTCTCTCCGCCTCTGCCTGCCTCTCTGCCTACTTGTGTGTTCTCTCTCTCTCCTTCTCTCTGACAAATAAACAAAAAAAAATATTAAAAAAAAAAAAAAGAACTTACACAACATAAGGGGGGAAACCTGATTAAAAAATGAGCAGAAGGGGGCGCCTGGGTGGCTCAGTGGGTTAAAGCCTCTGCTTTCGGCTCAGGTCATGATCCCAGGGTCCTGGGATCGAGCCCCACATCGGGCTTTCTCTGCAGGGAGCCTGCTTTCTCCTCTCTCTCTCTGCCTGCCTGTCTGCCTACTTGTGATTTCTGTCTGTCAAATAAATAAATAAAATCTTAAAAAAAAGAAAATGAGCAGAGGACTTAAACAGACATTTTTTCCAAAGAAATACAGATGCCAAGAGATGTTTGAAAAAATGCTCATCATCACTAGCCATTAGGGAACCACAAATCAAAACCACAATGAGATATCACCTCACACCTGTCAGATGGGCTATTATCAATAAGACACAAGGTGTTGACAGGACTGTGGAGAAAAGAGAACCTTATACACTACAGCAGGACTGTAAATTGGTGCAGCCACTGTACAAAACAATGTGGAAATCCCTTAAAAAGTTAAAAATACAACTGCTTTATAATCCAGCAAATCTACTTCTGGGGATTTATCTGAAGAAAATGAAAACACCAATTCAAAAAGATAATATCCAGCCCTGTGTTCATTTTAGCATTATTTTTAATAGCCAAGATATGGAAGCAACGTAAGTGTCCATTAGTACATGAAAGGATAAAAAGGATGTGGTATGTATATGGAATATTACTCAGCCATAAAAAAATTTTAAAAAATGAAATCTGGCCATTTGCAACAACATAGATAGACCTTGAGGGTATTGTGCTAAGTGAAATAAAGAGAAGATTTTAAAAAAATAATAAAAAAGAAATATAAACACCATATGATTTCACGCATGTGGAATCTAAAAAACAAAATGGGCACCTGGCTGGCACAGCAGGCAGAGCATGCAACTGTTGATCTTGGAGTCATGAGTTTAAGCCCACATAGAGCTTACTTAAAGTAGATATATAGATAAAATTAAAATGTCCTTGGGGCACCTGGGTGGCTCAGTGTTGGTTAAAGCCTCTGCCTTTGACTTAGGTCATGATTTCAGGGTCCTGGGATCGAGCCCCGCATCGGGCTCTCTGCTCGGGGGAGCCTGCTTCCTCCTCTCTCTCCCTCTGCCTGCCTGCCTGTCTACTTGTGACCTCTGTCTAATAAATAAATAAAATCTTTTAAAAAAATTTAAATGCCCTTGACTATTTAAAAAAATAAAATTAAAACTTAAATGAAAAAGCAAAATAAGATGGAAACAGACTCATAGATACGGTGAACAAATTGATAGTTACCAGGTGGTGGTTGTTGGGGGTGGGGGAGGTGAAACAGGTGAAGGGGATTAAGAGGAACAAGCTCCCAGTTATAAAATAATTAAGTCGTGAATTCTGGTCCAAGATGGCTATTTAGGAAGATGCTGAACTCGCTTATTTCCATGGACACACCAAATCTATAACTATTTATGGAACAATTCCTTCTGAAGAACTGAGGGCTGACTAAACATTTTCTGCACAACAGAAGATATACCACATAGAGAATGGCAAGAAAGATGGAGACATGGTAACGAAGGGACACCCTCTGCCCCCCCCCCACCCCCTTGCCACACACACTGTGAACTACACTGAAGAGGGATAGTACCAAGGGACCATGAGTAGATTTGTTTGCCCTGGGGCACAGAAAAGAAAATCCATAGTTAAAAAAGCCAACTAAAATATAAAGGAACCAGTCCTAGAGCTCTGCTAAACAGTAGAGGAGCTGCTGGAATTCTCTGGGTCATAATTTATGTTCTCCTTTCCCTTCATAGCACAGACATGAGGCAGGTCTGGGCACCAAAGCCAGCAAGCCCCATGCCTCTAGTCCACACAGCTCCAGACACCTTGGGAAACAGAAAAATGTGATTTAAAAGAGCAACTGAAATATAAAGGATCCATCCCTAGAGCCTTGCCAGTCATTGGGCAGGGGAGGACTCCCTCTGGATCAAAGGCCTTGGCAAGCACCATGGTTTACATTCCCCTCTACCTTGATAGCATGGATGGGAACAGGGTTCAGGTGCCCCAGTCAGCCTATCACCTCAGTGAGCCTAGGCCTCTAGCCTATACTAGCCCAAGCCTTGGTCAGCATTCACTCTAGCTCCAGCCATCTCATCAAAGTGACAAAAATGCAGGCCAGCACCACTTTGGCTCCACATGACTTGCTAAGATATCCTCAGTGCAGAGCACCCTGGGCCCTCCCAGCCCATCCTCACCTTGGCTTCTGCTGTCCCATCATAGGCCCCTTGCACAGAGCATCCTGAGATCCCCAGCCTACACCAGACACAGACCCAGACATCCAGTCAAAATCACCAGGCACACACATTCTACACAGAAAATAGCCATTCTTTCAAGTGTAGGAGAAGTAACTGTATCACTGAATATATAGAAACAAACAAAGTCGGGAAAAATGAAGAGACAGAGGAATATGCTCCAAACAGAACAAGAAGCACAAAACCTCAGGAAAAAAAAAAAAAAAAAAAAACCTGAATGAAATGGAGATAACTAGTCTACCTGCTAAAGAGTTCAAAGTAATGATCATAAAGATACTCCTCAGAATGAAGAGTGGCTGAACTTACTGAGAACTTTAACAAAGAGATAGAAAATATAAAAAAGAATCAAAGAGTCGAAGAATACAATAACTGAAATGAAAAATACACTAGAGGGAATCAATAGTAGATTAGAGGATGCAGAAGAATGGATCAATGATCTGAAAGGGTAATGGAAAAACATCCAAGCTGAGCAGAGAAAAGCGTTTTTATAAATGAGGTTAAGGGGAGGGGTGTCTTGGACAACATTAAGTGAACAAACATTTGCATTGTAGGGGTCCCAGAGGAGAAAAGAGAAAGAGTCAGAAAACTTACCTGAAGAAATAATAGCTGAAAATTACACTAGCCTGGGGAAAGAAATAGACATCCAGGTTCAAGAAGCACAGAGAGTTTCAAACAAGATAAGGAGGTCTACACCATGATGTGTAATAAGTAACGTGTCCGAGATTAAAGATAAAGAGAAAATTTTAAAAGCAGAAAGAGAGAAGCAATTAGTAACATATGAGGGACCCAAAGGAATGAACGGGGAAAATAATACAAGCAAGAATACTCTCTTGGCAAGATTATCATCCAAAATTGAAAGGTAGTTTTTCAGATAAACAAAATTCAAAGGAGTTCATCCTCATGAAATCAGTTTTACAAAAAATGTTAAATCAGATTCTCTTAGTAGAAAAGAAAAGGCCATAATTGGAAGCAAAAAAAAAAATTATAAAAAGGAAAAAATGTCATGAGTAAAAGGAAACACATATAGATAGTAAAACAATCACTTATCAAGCTAGTATGAAGGTTAAGAGACAAAAGTAGCATAAAGTAGTAGTATATATGACACTGGGTGGGAAAGTAAAAATGAAGTTCTTTTAGAATGTGTCCAAATTTAAGTGACTATCAACTTAATGTAGACTGCCATATAATTAGGATGTTACATATGAACCTCATGGTGGTCACTAACCAAAAACTTATAATAGATATTAAAAAAATAAAGAGAAAAAAAGCCAAGCATAACACTAAAGAAAGCC
This sequence comes from Taxidea taxus jeffersonii, assembly GCA_003697995.1. Taxonomy (NCBI): domain Eukaryota; kingdom Metazoa; phylum Chordata; class Mammalia; order Carnivora; family Mustelidae; genus Taxidea; species Taxidea taxus. The sequence continues at coordinate 16,337 of ML108753.1, read as the reverse complement.
ATCAATCATAAGGAAAAAAGAACAGGAGACAAAGGAGAAGAACTCCAGGCACCTGAGTGGCTCAGTTGGTTTGGGCATCTGCCTGTGGCTCAGGTCATGATCTCAGGGTTCCTGGGATTGAGTCCTGCATTGGACTCCCTGCTTGGCAGGGAGTCTGCCTCTCCCTCTCTCTGCTCATACTCTGTCTCTCTCAAATGGATAAATAAAATCTTTGAAAAAAGAGAGAAGAACTACAAAAACAACCAGAAAACAATGAACAAAATGGCAATACATATATATATGTGTGTGTACATATATATATATATATACACACATACATACATACATACATACATACACTGCCTACAAGACACTCTGCTTCAGACCTAAAGAGACATACAGACTGAAAGTAAAGGGATGGAAAAAGATAACTCCATGCAAATGGAGACAAAAAAAAAAGGGGGGGGGGGAGAAAAGCAGAGTAGCAATACTTATATCAGAGAAAATAGACTTCAAAACAAAGTCTATAACAAAAGACAAGGGCATTATGTAATGAAAAGGCATTGATCTACCAAAGGATATAACAATTATAAATATTTATGCACCCAACATTGAAGCACTTAAATACATAAAGCAAAAAGAACAGATGTTCGGGGGGAAATAGCCAGTAATACAATAACAGTATGAGATTTTCACACCCCACCTATAGCAATGACTAGATCATCTAGGCAGGAAATCAATAAAGAAACAGTGTCTTTGAACTGCCCCAGAACATTATACCTCAGAACACCAGAATGAACATTCTTTTCAAGTGTACACAGGACATTCTCTGGGATAGATCACATGTTAGGCCATAAAACAGATCTCAATAAATTGAAGAAGATTGAAATCACACATGCATCTTTCCAAAACACTATGGTATGAAACTAGAAATCAATCACAAGGAAAAAAACACATGGAGGCTAAACAACATGGTACTAAAGAACCAGGGGGTCAATGAAGAAATCAAAGAGGCTATCAGAAAAACACATAGAGACAAAATGAACAATGGTTCAAAATCTTTGGGATGCAGTGAAAGCAGTTCTGAGAGGGAAGTTTATAGCAATACAGGCCTACCATGAGAAACAAGAAGAAATCTCAAACAATCTAACCTTACACCTAATGGAAGTAGAAAATGAACAAAGCCCAAAGTTAGTGTAAGGAAGGAAATAATATTAAGTTCAGAGCAGGAATAAATGAAACTGAGACCCAAAAAAAAAGGAAAAGAAAAGAAAAAAAACAAAAGGATCAATGAAAATAAGAGCTAGTTCTTTGAAAAGTTAGACAAAATTGATAAACCTTTAAGCAGAAAAAAAGTGAGAAGACCCAAATAAAATCAGAAATGAAAGAGGAGAAATAACAACCAGAACCACAGAAATACAAAGGATTATGAGACTATTATGAAAAATTACATGAGATCAAATTGGACAACCTAGAATAAATGGACAAATTCCTAGAAACATAGTCTTCCTGAAATGAATCAGGAAGAAATAGAAAATCTGAACAGACCAATTACTAGTAATGAAATTGAATCGGTTATCAAAAACTCCCAAAAAGCAAAAGTCTACGGCCAGACAGATTCAGTGGTAAATTCTTCCAAACATTTAAAGAAAAGTTAATACCTATTCTCCTCAAACCATTCCAAAAATATAGAAGAAGGAAAACTTCCAAATATATTCTATGATGCCAGCATATTATCCTCATACCAAAACCAAAAGCACTGCAAAACAAAAAATAACAGGCTACTATTCCTACTGAACACAGATGCAAAATTCTTAGCAAAATATTAGCAAACTAAATTCAACAATACATTAAAAGTATGATTCACTATGACCAAATGGGATTTATCGTGGGGTTGATAGTTGAGTATTTGCAAATCAATCATTATGACACACCACATTGACAAAGGATAATAATTATATGATCATATTAATATTTGCAGAAAAAGCATCTGACAAAATTAAACACCCCTTTATGATAAAACTCTCAACAGAGTTAAGTTTAAGTGGAAGGCATCTCAGTAAAGACTGTATATGACAAACTCACAGCTAACATCATACTCAATGGAGAAAAACTGAGAGATTTCCTCTAAGATTAGGAGCAAAACAAGGATATCCACTCGTGCCACTTTTCTTCCACATAGTACTGGAAGCCCTGTCCACAGCAATCAGACAAGGAAAAAAAAAAAGGCATCCACACTGGTAAGAAGAAGTAAACTCTCAGTGTTCACATGTGACATGAGGCTACACATAGAAAACCATAGACTCCGCAAGAAAACCTATTAGAATAAATGAATTCAGTAAAGTTGCTGGGTACAAAATTAATATTGCTTTCTGTACACTAACAAGAAAGCAGAAAGAAATTAGGAAGACAGTTCCATTTACAGTAGCACCAAAAAGATCAAATACCTAGGAATAAATTAACCAAGGAGGGGACAGACTATACTCTGAAAACTATAAAACATTGATGAAAGAAATTGAATATGATACAAATGGAAAGATACACACCATATTCATTGGGAGAATTAATATCCATGTTATCCAAAGCAATCTCTACATTCAGTGCTATCCCTATCAAAATACCAGTAGTATTTTTCATAGAACTACAACAAATAAACTGAAAATTTGTATGGAACCCCAAAAGACCCTGAGTAGCTAGAGCAATCCTGAGAAAGAATAAAGCTGGAAGCATTAGAGTCCCAGATTTCAAGATACATTGCAAAGCTATAATAATGAAAACATTATGGTATTGGCACAAAAACAGACACACAGATAAATGGAACAGAATAGAGGGCCCAGAAATAAACCCATGCTTATATGGTTAATTTATGACAATGAAGGCAAGAATCTACAATGGGGAAAAGACAGTCTCTTCAATAAATGGTGCTGGGTAAAACCGAACAGCTACATGAAAAAGAATGAAACTGTACCACTGTCTCACACCATACACAAAAGTAAACTCAAAGACCTAAATGTGAGACCTGAAACCATAAAACTCCTACAGGAAAACACAGGAAGTAATCCCTTTGACATTGACCTTAGCAACATTTTCCTAGATATGTCTTCTCAGACAAGGGAAACAAAAGCAAAAATAAACTATTGGAATCACACCAAAATAAAAAGCCTTCATAGCAAAAGAAACCATCAACAAAATGAAAAGACAGTCTACTGAATAAATGATATTTGCAAATAGCATCTGATAAAAGGTTAAGATCCAAAATATATAAAGAACGTACACAGCTCTACACCAAGGGGCCCCTGGGTGGCTCAGTTAAGGGTCTTCCTTTGGCTTGGGTCATGATCCCAGGGTCCTGGGATCGAGCCCTGCATCTGGCTCCCTGCTTAGCAGGAAGCTTGCTTCTCCCTCTCTCAGTAGCCCTGCTTGTGTTTCCTCTCTTTCAGTATGTCTCTCTTTCTGTCAAATAAATAAATATCTTTTTAAAAAAACACACACCGGGGGCGCCTGGGTGGCTCAGTGGGTTAAGCCTCTGCCTTCGGCTCGGGTCATGGTCCCAGGGTCCTGGGATCGAGCCCCGCATGGGGCTCTCTGCTCAGCAGGGAGCCTGCTTCCCTTCCTCTCTCTCTGCCTGCTTCTCTGCCTACTTGTCATCTCTGTCTATCAAATAAATAAACAAAATCTTTAAAAAAAAAAAAAAAAACACACACACGGGGTGCCTGGGTGGCTCAGTGGGTTAAAGCCTCTGCCTTCGGCTCAGGTCATGATCCCAGGGTCCTGGGATCGAGCCCCGCATTGGGTTCTTTGCTCAGTGGAGAGCCTGCGTCCCCTCTCCACCTCTCCCTGCCTCTCAGCCTACTTGTGATCTCTATCAAATAAATAAATAAAATCTTTTTAAAATAAATAAATAAATAAAAATTAAAAAACACACACAGTTCTACACCAAAAGTACAAATAATCCATTTAAAATAGGTAGAAGACCTGAATAGACATTTTTCCAAAGAAGATATACAGATGGCCAACAGACATGAAGAAAAAAATGTTCAATATCACTGATCATCAGGGAAATGCAAATCCATATCACAGTGAGATCTGAATGGCTAGAATCAAAAACAAGAAAAACAAGTGTTGGCAAGTATGTGGAAAAAGGAACTCTCGTGCACTGTTGGAGGGAATGTAAATTGGTACAACTACTGTGGAAAATAGTATGAAGGTTCCTCAAAAATTTCAAAATAGAATTACTATACAATCCAGTAATTCCACTACTGGGTATTTACCTAAAGAAAACAAAAACAATTTGAAAAGATATATGCTTCCCTGTTTATTGCAGCATTATTTACAATAGCCGAGCTATGGAAGAAACCTAAGTGTCCATCAATAGATGAATGGATAAAGGAGAGGTGGTATATATGTACATAATGGAATATTACACAGCTGTGGAAAAGAATGAGATCTTGCCATTTGCGGACAACATGGATGGACTAAGAGGGTATATGCTAAGTGAAAGAAGTCATGCAGAGGAAAACAAGTATACAACTTCACTTACATATGGAATCTAAAAAACAAAACAAGTGAACTAAAATAATTCCATGAGGACATAATGTATAACATGTGGGATATAGCCAGTATTATTGTAATGACTTTGTATGACGACATGCTAACTAGACATCTTAGGGATTATTTCATCACATATAAAAATAACAAATCACTATGATATAAGCCTGAAACTAATAGGATATTACAATTATTTCTCAACATGATAAGTCAACAGCAGGCACTTGTGAATCATGAAAACACTGGTGGTACTTTCGTGACCTGATCTCTGACCTCCAGACCATGACCTCGCTTCTGCCCTGAGGGTGCTTTCTCAAGCCTGGCAGCTGGGACTCAAGCTCTTCTTTCCAGAGCCTGTGCTCTCCATCTCCCCAGGGAGTTCCTGTTCTGCTCATCTATCCTGTTACCTTGGGAATGGAGAAGCAGGCCCATGCTGGAGTTTGCCTTGCTTCACAACCCATGCAGATGATGGCTGGCCTGACCCTGCCCATAGGGTATAAGAGGAAGAAAGTGGCCCAGAGAATGCTTGTCCATTTATTCCAATCACATATCCATCCATTCTGGGGAAACAGTCCACATTCAGAATGGATCATCTGTAAGTCACCCCATAGAGAAGGTGCTGTGAATAAGGAGATAGAGTATTATCACAAATTCATGTTTGCTGCCTCTCCTGGGCAGCCCATTCCCACAAAACAGTCCAGTCCTAGACATACATTAATGCTGCTGACCTACACCTGAGGCTAAGTGAAGTTGGAAAACTCCAGTGAATCTCCAAAAAATATAAGTCTGCTCAGCTGCAAGAAAATTCATTGAAGGGAAAACATAGTAGTTCTCTTTACACATTGGCTTTTTCGTAGGTCCTAGCTGTCTGGACACCTTGGAGCCCATCCATCATGATCTAGAGATCCTCCTGGACACTGTCCTTGTGGGTGTTTTTTTGTTTTGTTTTTTTAAAGATTTTATTTATTTGGCAGAGAACACAAGTAGGTAGAGAGGCAGGCAGAGAGAGAGGAGGAAGCAGGCTCCCTGCTGAGCAGAGATCCCGATGCGGGGCTTGATCCCAGGACCCTGGGATCATGACTCGAGCCGAAGACAGGCTTTAACTCACTGAGCCGCCCAGGCGCCCCTCTTGTGGGAGTTTTGAAACTATTTTTAGTAACATGCCAGACTTCCTAACTGGAAGGCTTCCTGCAGTGGCTCATGACAGGTTGAAGGCATCCTAGCTGATGCAGCTACAGACAGGACAGGTGGAAGGAGTCCTCTGCACAGTGCCAGCCTCTCATGGGTTTCTCCTCATACCCCCATCGCATTACTTCCTCTCTCTGGAAGGAGTCCTGGGCTGGGTCTGCTTGTCCTGGGAGCAGGTGTTGGCTTTGGTGGAATGGCCTTTCTCTTCCAGGAGACCTCAGGACCCCATTCCTGACCCAGCTTTGATATGAACTCAGGCCTGAGCAGAACAGCTCCTGAGCTCCTGGTCTTACCCTTCTTATCCCCGCATCCACTTTGGGGAGCTGTGCACACTCTAGGCTGCACACAGCAGGGGCTGCATGTCTGAGCCCTGTCTAAAGGCTGTGGCCTCCCACACCCGAGCCTCCGTTGTAGGGCACTCCCTACAGACTACTACCCTGGGCTCCTGCACAGGCCCCAGTAATCAGCTTCTTCCCACCTTGGGCTTCTGAGAATTTCCACTGAACTTCTGAGGAAGCCCTGCCCCTTCACGCCCGGTGTTCTGCTCCTCTGGCTACTAGGTTTCTTGCCCTGCTCACTTCCTCTGTGCCCCTTGGACTAGGATGAGGCAGAAGCAGCTCAGATGGTGTTGGGATTCCTCCTGCCCTTGAGGCTCACTCTCTCCTGCCTCCCATCCTGTCCTGAGTTCATGTTTCTCTGTCCTGCTGCCGTCTTTGTTGCTGGACCACAGAAGTTCCAGGTAAAAGTTAGCTCACATCTGGAATAGAGTTCGGTTCTGTAGTTGTTGAACTCAAGTGAACTTCATCTCTGGACAGGTGCAGGCTGCCCGCCTTGGCTGCAGGGAGGTCGGCATGCAGGACTAGAGACTGTGACCTGGCTCGTGAAGATGACACAAGGTTGGGGATATAAGGTCAGCGCAGGCGACCTCCACAGTCAGCTGTTAGGGCAGTGCCCCTGCCGTACTAACAGCTGAGGGGAGCCCCTGGAATCACTGGCACCCTCCCTGCACTTGGGGCGAGGAAGCAGATTGACTCTTAAAGTGCTCCAGGGAGGCTCGTGCAGTTTCTCCACAAAGACAGACCATATCTGACAGAGGCCATCCACAGCACCTGTGATTCTGAGCGAAAACCACACGAGACTGTGGACTCTGAGAAACAAAGTGAGAGTTTGGGGGTGGGGGAGGGGTGAGGCTGGGGTGGGTGTTAAGGAGGACACGGACCGCATGGAGCACTGGTGTGGCACGTGAACAGTGAGTCTTGGAACACCGCATCAAAAACTAATGACGTATGGCGACTAAAATAACAATAAAAAACAAAAAAACCCACACTGTGGTTAATACGGACACCAAGAGCCACAGTGCAGCCCCCCTTGGCCAGTGGCCTGCCCCCGACACCCTGGCAGAGCCCCTGTCAGCCAGAGTTGTAGAGTCGTGCTGTCGCGCCGTGCCCCCAGCATCCTCTGGTGCCGGAGCGCCTGGTCCACGACGGCAGGCGGTCACCCTTTCAGGGGCCCCGTGTGGACGTGGGTGGAAAGCTGACCTTCGGCTGCTGTTTGAGGGGTCTATATAAAGTGTCCCACACAAGTGACTATATAATATAGATCCGTTCCGGAGTCGGGGCTTCTTCATGTGCTTGTGTCTAAAGAAAAGATCACAGGAAATTATTCACACAGTTCAGTTGTGAGATTTTCACCCTTCCCTTTTTGCTGAGCTGAAATTCTTAGGAAAATACTTAGGCACCAACAACTACGAATGCCCTGAGGCTTTATTTAGCAGCGCTAACAATTCCTGCATTTCCTGCTTCCCTTGAGAATCAGATGTTAAAACCTTAGATGGCTATTAAAAAACAAGTGGGCCCAGGTTGCCAGCCCAAGAAGGCCATTTATAAAGCTGTTCGTGTGGAAACAGGTGGCGTTTTCCTTCCAGCGGTTCCCAGCTCTCGTGTTAGGGCGAGCTGTGTGCAGGCAGTCAGGCCGCAGCACACTTGCCTTCGCCCCGCACGGCGGACGGCGCGGCTCGTGATGGCATCCCAGGACATGCGGTGCCTTCCTGCGGCCCTTGTGAGGCTCGGCCCTGCCGTCCGGAGAGGGTGGTCTCTAGGAAATGACTCTGCCCGCTGATGGCCAACCTCTAAGAGCGGACTTGCCCCCTCATCACCTTGCAAACAAAACAAGAGCCCTTCGAAGCTAAAAGGAGTGCAGCTGCTTTCCGGGGAAGGATGGGTACGCTTGGTTCACTGGACCGAGAGACGAATCGGCCTGTTAGTGTTTTAGTTTTCTTTCTCCTCTGTCCTCATTGCAGATGGCTCCAACTGATGAGTTAACCCACGAGGTGACTGGCTTTCTTGACCAGACCTTGTACAGATGGGATCATCTCCGCATGGAAGCCCCGAGGCCGAGAAAGCTGGCCAGAGAGCTCCTCGCAGAGCTGCGCCCAGCCGGCACTGCTGTGTAGACACCGGGCTCCCTGAGGCCTCGTGAGGTAATGAGACCGTCTCTTCATGGAATGACTAGTGAGAATGAGCCCTGGACAGCTTGGCACGATCTGCTGGTACCTATTTTATGAAGTGAGAAGACAGGTTCTTTAGCCCAGACTCAGTCCAGCTTATTGTTCGTGACTGGATGGTGCCTCGAGCGTTTCCTACCTGTTCAGAGAATCACTAAAGAAAAGGCTTGCATCGGAGAACAGGTTTTTCCTTCCGTTTTCCCTCATACCAAACCAAGATACGCAACTGTGACTCGATTGGTTCAAAGTCTTTGGACCAAGAAATGCATGAATCACTGATCAATTTAGAAAGTGACTTAGTTCTTTTCCACAGGTCTTTTTCAGAAATCATGTTACTGTTATGGGTGTTTCTTCTGACCTGCAGGGATTTGAGATAAAGCCACAGTGTCTTGCTTCCCTGAGAAATTCTTCATCAAGGAGCCTCTCGGGGACCTTAGAAGGGAAACAGAGTCCACTTGAGGCTGATAGCAAAGTGGTCGTGAACAGGACCACTGCTCGTCGGTGGCCACGCGAGCCAGCCCTGCTGTGGAGGACGGTACTTGCCAACGGGGTAAAGGCAGTTCCAGTACTACCTCTCTTTGCTTTCTGTTTGCTAAATGCTGCCACCAGAGGAGCTCGTATGACCTCAAGGACGGCCGCAAGGACGGCCGACGGGAGAGTATAGGATATGTTCTGGAAACATTAGAAGCAATTACATACAGTTGTCTAGTTAACCAAGGTGGGAATTCCAAAAAAAATTTTTTTTTAAGATTTTATTTATTTGAGAAAGAGACCATGGGGGGGCAGGCAGGAGCAGAGAGAGAGGGAGAAGCAGACTCCCTGCTGAGCAGGAAGCCCCATGAGGGGCCTGATCCCAGGATTCTACGATCATGACCTAAATCAGATGCTTAACCAACTGAGCCACCCAGGGACCCTGGGAATTAGAAATTTCTAATAAAGAATTGGTAACCCCAATATTACTTCACATTAATTAAAAAATGTTTCCCCTTTCAGGTTTATTCTTAATATGCATTGATTATTTGCTTTTCTGTGTACATTCTGGTGGTTAGGTCACTCAGAACTTTCTGTCCACCTTCATTTATGTGTTAGTAATCTCTGAATCACCCTTAGTCTGGGCTCCTGTTTGAGGTAGGAGTAACATTTTTTAGATTAGAGGTTGTGGTTTTAGGGGCATTACTGTTTTGGTATATGGATCCACCTAAAGATCTGGAAAATTCAAGAATTTTTGACCTGAGCCTGCCTTTTGAGAAATGTTGCAGTTTAAGCAGTGTTCTTGGTAAAATAGATGCAACTGCCACCATTATTACTTTCATATAAAAAGGTTTCATCGGGACGCCTGGGTGGCTCAGTTGGATAAGCGGCTGCCTTCGGCTCAGGTCATGATCCCGGCGTCCTGGGATCGAGTCCCACATC
>ML108752.1:18199-34746 GCA_003697995.1 Taxidea taxus jeffersonii | reverse complement strand
CTCACGTAACTGACACACACGTTGGTTAGGGCCACTTGCATTTAAACCCTCCTACCCAGAGTACCAGATCTGTGTCTGTTCACCGAATCTTTTTGGCAGGCTTCCTGGGAGCCAGGGGCTGTGTTTGGGGCTGGCTGGTGTCCTCAAAGACTTTCCAAGCTGCAGGTCTTAGGAAAGACCCAGGTGAAGGGGCAGAGAATAAGTCAGTGTCATTAAAATTATTTTGAGGGGCGCCTGGTGGCTCAGTGGGTTAAAGCCTCTGCCTTCGGCTCAGGTCATGATCCCGGGGTCCTGGGATTGAGCCCAGCATTGGGCTCTCTGCTTGGCGGGGAGCCTGCTTCCCGCCCTCTCTCTCTGCCTGCCTCTCTGCCTGTGATCTCTGTCTATCAAATAAATAAATAAAATCTTTTAAAAAAAATTATTTTGAGCCAAAGCCATTTGCGTTCCTGAAATCCCTTATCCACCTAAAAGCAGGGCCTCCCAAAAGAACTCAATTGTCATAAATCCCCTCCCTGGGAATCTTCTCTTCTTGCATTCGAGAAGTCCGCAGCCACACCGCCATTGTCATGAACTACCCTATCTCCCGCCTATTCCCCTAGGGGTTCATTTATCCTTCCAAAAAGTTGCTTGTTTTTCCATGAGTGACCTTCCTCCCCTCCCCCTTCCAAGAAGTCATTTGTTCTTGCAGAAATGCCACTCTGCCCTTGCCTATCCTCTCCGCCCAGATCCCCAAATTCCAACCACTCCTTGAGCCACCTTTCTTCACGAATGCCCTTCTTCCCTATGTCATTGATTCTGGGTCCTCTTCCTCTTGCTGATCTGTCATCTGTCAGATGCAAACCTCCAAATGCTCAACATACCAGGCTAAAAAGAAGCTTTTTCTCCCCCAACACAGGCAGTTACAGCGCAGGGCAGTTGGTTCCAGGAAGGCCAGACGCTCCCCCAGGCACTGTGCCTGGGAGGATGTAGCCGGGCACAGAACCTTCTAGTAACGTCAGACCCACCGAGGCCTCTGGCATCCACAACCTCGGCTCAACACAGGTCATGGAGGACGGAGCTAACAGAGGGAAGTGGTTCCCCTTGAACTCAACAGACAGAATGTCGGGATAGCCCTTCTCCCCCGAGAGGTGGTGCCATCCATTCATCCCAGAGGCACAGCCCACCGGGCGGCCCAGTGGGACACTTGTCCAGGCTACAGACAGAATTTCCGCCCTCAGCCTGTCAGGCCAACACCTTTGCCAGCAGGAGTTTAACAGACTTTAACAAAGAAGGAGAAAAAAAACGGAAGAGGCCACATGCATGCCCTCCCACCCAGCGTAGGAAAAGTGGAAACCCTTTCTTCTCCTTATGCCAAAATTTGTTTTGCTTGGAGAAGCTGGCTTTTCACCGAGCCTCCAGTCTCTTCACCAGCCAGGGTCAAACAAAGAAGCTTAGAGAACCACAGAACAAATAAACCAAAACAGCCCACGGAGAGCAAGGACAGGAAAGGCCCCCAGTTGCGAACAGAGCCAACTTCCTCCCAGCCTGGGTGCCCCAGCCCAGCCCCGCACAGCCCTGATGACGCCCTCGGGGACAGCTCTGTTGTCTCTTTATTAGCATGGGCTCGGAGGGTCAGGCTAAAGAATCCATCCAGAGAACTTGTCTCCTCTCCCCAACTCCCCCGTATCTGTTCCTTCCTAAAATTATTAACATCCACTTAAAAGGAAGGGGCGGGAGTGGGGTGTAGCGCTGGCCCTCTTTTCAAATGGCTTGTGAAGGGAGTATTGCTTATCACAACAGGTGCGCGGGCCACTCACAAAAAACAGAGGCAGTGTGGAGCTGAAAGGCTAAGAAATTGCTTGTTCTCTTTGTCAGCTGCTCCTACGGCCAAGCAAAGCCTGCTTAGGAGATATTGTGTCCCTGCTTTTAGAGTTTAAAAAAAAAAAAAAAAAGGCGGGGGGGGGCGGGCAGGAGAAAGGTTTAAGGTTGCCAAGGACTAAGAGAAGGAGAAAACAGTGTGGGGGGCTGGAATGGCAAGATGGGGGAGGGCTTGGTGTTCTGAAGCAATTTTGGAAAGGCGATGGGGGTCTGGTGGCTGTATGAAAAAGATCTATCCCAAACTTTCTGGAAAGCTCTGGCAGAGTATCCTCACCTCTATGGCAGGATGGGAAAAACAAACAAACAAACAAAATGACACCCAGGCTGGCTAGAACACACCAGGTGAATCAGAGGACAGTCATAGGTATAGATGACGTATACTGTATCATCCTATATTATGTATATGAAGTAAAATGAAAGAAAAAGTATGATTCAGAAACTGCCTTGTGTAGCAGGCAAGATAGAGCTGATTGAGTCACTCCTTAGGAGAGAAAAACGTGTTCAAAGTTATGTTCTTCAGCCATGCGGTTCACTTCTAAATTAGGCAGTCCCCTGGGTGGTATTGGCCGATGACCTCCAGCTTCCCAGTTGTCAGACTCTTCTAGTGGACACGTGGACAGGTCCTGTGCTCCCCAAACCCAACCCATTGGAGGGGCCCAGGCAGTGAAGGGGCAGCTCTCCCCCCAGCCAAGGCTAATCTAAGATCTTTAAGATACCAAAAAATTAAACTTTCTTCCCTTTGGGAAAGCTGTCATTATCATCTGAAAGGAGATTATTTGTTTTGCTTAAAAATAAAGATAAGACAAGTGGTGGAGATAATGGCCTAAGAATCTGCCCCATTGCCCCAAGTAAGCCATCGGAAGACAGAGCCACAGGCCACGAAGCCATTGGGTTTTAAAGCCTGCAAAGATTCTGACGTTAAAATAAATTATGTAGATCTGAAGGTCAGACTTTGGAAAGGCCGCCAGGGTAGATCACTGAGTTAAAAGGGAAGGCGGCCTGGGTGGCTCAGTGGGTTAAGCCTCTGCCTTCGGCTCAGGTCATGATCCCAGGGTCCTGGGACTGAGCCCCGCATCGGGCTCTCTGCCCAACAGGGAGCTTGCTTCCCCCCCTCTCTCTCTGCCTACTTGTGATCTCTGCCAAATAAATAAATAAAATCTTTTTTTAAAAAGGTGGGGGGGAAGGCAGTAGGAGAATCCCATTTCTGTTACAACATATGGACCTTTTTTTTTTTTTTAATCATGCCAGGAATCTGAGAACCAAAACCACACAGCTTTGCACATTGAGGTCTAAAACTACTGCCCATACACACCCAGCAACCCCCATGGAACATTCTACACTAACGGGACTCCACTATCCCGTTGTCTCTATAGCCTGACTGCATTATTCAGAAATCTCTTTAGAAGCCCATGAACTTTTCACTGGAAAACACTGTGTAAGTCCTCAAATTTTGAACGTTGCACCTCAGAATCCTCACGTGCTGTTTTCTACTAGCCCTGGACTGTGGCGTCATGATCCTTACCCAATCTTTAATCAAGCACTGTGCTGAAAGACATGCCTTAAATGAGATTTCCAAATCTCCATCTGTTTCAACCTTGCCATTCTCTCTGGAGACACTGCCAAAGCCCTAAATGGTATTTACCTCACCATGGGAAACACAGGTTGTATTGGTGGCCCTGGGGAAGCCTGTGTTTGCCTGAAGGAATCCAGAATATAGCACTGGGAAGAGGTGTTTGGATCTTCTATTTCCTTCCTTCCTTCCTTTCTCCCCTCCGACCGATTTTTCCCCTTTGATTTCCCCTTATCTGCTTAAAAGCAGAGCCTCCCAGAAGAATTCAACTACCGCAAATCCCCTCCTCAAGAGCTTTTTTGCAAGGAGCAAAAATGGACTCCTATCACTGGAGACAAGAAGCCTGGCACTGGGATAAGGAATTGCCTAAACAGACATCACAAACTATCCCATCTCCCATCTCTTCTCTTAAGGGCCCTTTATCTTTCCTAAAAGTCATTTGTTTGCACATTAGGACCAATCTCCTATTCAGATGGTACTTCAGCCCCAAACTGTAACTGCCATCTTGAGTCACATTCTTCTGGGAGGGCCCACTTAGCTGTGTGAATAGAAATCTGTGTTTTCCCTCATTATTCTGTCTTTTGTCAATTTAATTTGCAGGCCCCCACATAAAGAAACTAAGAGGATAGAGGAAAAGTTTTGTTTTTGTTTTTGTTTTTGTTTTTCTCCATGACATGATGAATCAAAGAAAAGCCACAGGCAGAAAAAATCACTCTCCATGATGAAAGTTAGTAGGATACTGGTACATATAGACTCACTGAAGTTAAAGTTAAGGAAATTTACTGAGAAGAGTAAATAAACCCTTGGTATCCAAATAGGATCGATTCCCAGATCTTCATGAATCCTCAATTATAATTCTCCATGAAACTCCTACTATCTGCTTAAGAATCATTTAAGGAATCTTTGACCTCTTCACTCCTCAGTAGCATGAGCAGGTGTATGTCTTTCTAGAGGCTTTTTAAAAAGTCAATAGACTTTATTATTCAGAAAAGTTTTAGATTTATAGAAAAACTGAACAAATGGTGCAAAGAGCTCCATAATCCCCCCACCCCCTACATAGTCTCCCTTATTATTAACAGCTCGCATTCATATGGTCCATTTGTTACCATTAATGAACCAAGCCGGAGACATTCTTATTAACTAAAGTCCATACTTTTCCCAGATTTCCTTAGTTTTCACCAAATGCCCTTTCTCTGTTGCAGGACCCCACGCAGGGAACCACATACATCTAGTTGTCATGTCTCCTTAGGCTCCTCTTGGCTGTGACAATTTCCTAGACTTACCTTATTTTTGATGACCTTGATAGTTTTGAAGAGGACTGGCCAGGTGCTTTGTAAGACATCCTTTCATTGGAATCTGTCTGTTTTTCTCAAGATTAGACTAGAATTATGAGTTCTTAAGAGGAAGATCAGAGAAGTGAAATGCCGTTTTTATCATACCATATCATGTACGTACTCTCAACGGGACTTATCACTATACGTATTAACCCGATCGCCTAGCTAAGGTGGTATTTGTCAGTTTTCTCCACTTTATTTTTTTTTTTTAAAGACCTTATCTATTCATTTGAGAGAGAAAGAAAGAGCACAGGCGGGGAGTAGGGTCAGAGGGAGAGGGAGAAGGAGACTCCCCACTGAGCAGGGACCTCAACTCGGGGCTCGATCCTAGGACCCCGGGATCATGACCTGAGCTAAAGGCTGATGCCCAATGGACTGAGCCACCCAGGTGCCCCACTTTAAAGTTACTCTTTGTTTCCTCTTTTCCATACTGCATTCTTTAGAAGGAAGTCACTATGTCCAGCCATGTTAACGAAGTGAGGAGTTAAATAAAACAATTCTTCCTCGAGAACAGAATATTTATTAGAATTATTTGGAATTTTCTGCACAGGAGATATGTCCCTCTTCTCCTCTGTTCACTGATTTATTTAATCTGTCACTTATAACCATATGGACTCATGGATATTTATTTTATACTTTGGAATTTAAACCAATACTACTTCATTTCTTTTGTGACTCACACTATTGCAGCTTTGTCCAGGGGACCTCTTTCAGCAAGCTTCTGCATTCCTTTGACGCACCCCCATTGTTGGGTGGTGGCAGGGGTTGGGGCTTTGTTTGGTTTTGCACTTCCTTTACTTACTGGCACCACAAGATGCTCCTGGTTCACCTTACATGTTTCATGCCCCAGCCCAAGAATCAGCCATTTCTCCAAGGAGCTCAGGGCCATCTTTCACAAAGAAATTGAATTCCCATCACAAGACTTTGGAGTGTAGATAAGACCAGCAGACAGCAGAGCTAAATGGAGAGGCAGATGAAAGCAGGGTAGTCAGCCTGCTGGGCACTTTCCTGAGGACTCCCTCTTGCTGCCCCCCCACCCCCCACCCCCAGCTTGATGACCAATATGAGTCAAGTTCATGCCTCCATTTTTATCTTAAAATATTTTATCATTCTTCTGATTAATGAACTTACATAGAATGATTTTTGAATTTTGTGCCCCAGTAAAATTACAACATATGCAACATGTCACGGTCCTTCTAGAATTGTTTGGTAATAGCAAAAAACCAGTTCATTGCAGAGATACAGAACACACCTTGTGATCCCAGCCACTCCAGCCTGCTTCTGTGTTGTGTATCCTGCTGTGGGCCAACATTCTCGGCCTTGAGGGCTGCATGGTGCCACACCTGTAACAAGCTGTTTTCCTTTACTCATCTATCCCATCTCCAAGTTCAAAGCTCCTTTCCCAATTGGTGGGTTTTTAGCTTTTTTAGGAGGGAGCCCTCTTCTCATATGACAAAGGTGCTCATCCTCTATCAACCTTATCATCGTGTTAATCATGTTATTTCACTTTAGTTGAAACGTCAAGAAAATTTTGGTTAACAAAAATTTGTTTTAAAAACAGACACCCTTTGCCAATGCTGCGCAGTTCATCTTACAGTCTCAAGATAGTCTCCAATTAAGTAGAGGAAGCAGAGGAAGCTATCTTATAAAGTCTATGCAAAGATGCATTAATTTCATAGTAAATGGTAACATCTTGGGAACCTTCCATTTTTTAATATTTGGCATTGTGTATATAGTTTCATAGCAGGTATTTTTAATAGCTTACACTATTTTTAAATGAAATATTACAAACATTTAGAGAACTCCTTAAGTGCCATCCCAGAGTATAAAGTTTGTGAGGGACGCCTCACTGGCTCAGTCGGGGACGTGTGCAGCTCTTGATCTCAGGGTTGTGAGTTTGAGCCCTGTGTTGGGCATAGAGAGTATTTAAAGGAGGAAAAAAAAAAAAAAAAAAGTCTGTGAAACCCTGGCTAGCGCCTGGGCAGTTTATTTTCTGGAAGTCCATCCCCCTCCAGATAAGTGACTTATTTAACTATACTATCATTAATTCTCTTGACTTAGCATTACATGGCCCATTTCCTCTGGGAACAGAATTTGGGAACAGAATTCTTGCTGAAGAGTTAATGGCTGATGTCCACAGTTGGCTTCCTAATTATGTACATATTTTTTAAAGACCCTTGAATTTTTAAAGAAAGCCTAATGGAAGAATTTTAGACAGGAGGGCATGTATGTAGTGGGAGACATTTTTCAGGAGACAGGCTTTTCCCCATTTTGAGGGAATACAAAGCCCATCACATTATAATAACATAAATCGTTCAGAAATACAGTGCCTAGGGGTACCCGGGTGGCTCAGTGGGTTAAGCCTCTGCCTTCAGCTCAGGTCATGATCTCAGGTCCTGGAGTCGAGCCCCACATCAGGCTCCTGCTCAGCGGGGAGCCTGCCCCCCACCTGGTCTGCCTGCCTATCTGCCTACTTGTGATCTGTCAGATAAATAAATAAAATCTTAAAAAAAAAAAAAGAAAGAAAGAAAGAAAGTGCCTACTGGGGTATGGGCCCTACTCTGGATGGTTAGTGTTAGTGCATACTAACTCCGTTGAATCATCGCACCAGACCTGTGAGGTAGGGGCCACGCTATCTCCATTTCACAGATTAAGAAACTCAGGCCCAGAAAGGTTTAAGAAAACTTTTCCCAGGTTTCACAGCTTATGGCTAGCAATGCTAGGATTTCAACCTAACCTTCTGGCTCCAAAATCCGGGATCTTAAATAGCATACCACTCCTGGGTACCGTAATTCCCATAGTCGGTGAACCGGCATCGTACTTCTTATTAACCTATTCTAAGAACACACCTGTTTATGGAGTGCCTGTTTGCAGCTGTGTCCAACCTCGGACAGAGAGCCCCGTTACAAATGTGCTCAGAGCCGCTGTCGGGCTTCCTCTGCGACCTTAAACCCTCCCCCTAACCCACAGGAGCCCACTGGCCACTCACACCACAGTCCTCAGCTCTCCTGCCTTTAGGTGTTTGCTGAGGCTGCTGTCCTCTCCTAAGACTGGTGAACTTCTTCTTCAAAAAGCCTCAGACCCAGTCCTCTCTTCTCCATATAGCTTCCAGAGCCCCCGCCCCTGAATGAAATTTCTCCCTCCTTCCCTTGTATTTTTGCATCCTCTCTCTGGGCTTCTCGTCGAGCAGATCTCATGGATGGTAAGCTTCTTAAGAAACCTAAAGTAGGGGCACCTGGGTGGCTCAGTGGGTTAAAGCCTCTGCCTTCGGCTCAGGTCATGATCTCAGGGTCCTGGGATCCAGCCTCCATTGGGCTCTCTGCTCAGCAGGGAGCCTGCTTCCCCCTCTCTCTTTGCCTGCCTCTGCCTACTTGTAGTCTCTCTCTCCCTGTGTCAAATAAATAAAATCTAAAAAAAAGAAAGAAAACCTAAAGTATATCTTTTTATTTCCTATGTCCCCAGAACTAATTATCAATACAGCGTTTATAAAATCTATTTGTTACATTCATATATGCATATATTGTGTCCATGCATATGTGAAATAGAACACTTCCACATCATGAGTTCTCTAAAAATGTCTGTTGAAATTCATCAACAGCAAATACTGGGTGTCAACCAAGAGCCTAACTGTATCATTGAGGAAATGCAGTTCCTGTTTTCTGGGGGCTTACGGTCTAATTGTAGAGTCACCAGACAAGAGAACAACCACAAATTATGCTGATGGGCAGATAGGGAAATGACGCGGAAACACAGCAACGGGTCATCCGAAGAGCCAAAATCTAGCCCTGGCCCTGACACCAACTATGCGAACTTGGACAAGTAGTTTTCTCTCCGAGCCTCTGTGGCATCCTCAGGATAAGGAGGCTGATGGTAGCGTCCTTCGGGGAGTCCGTGAGCAGACTGGCAATGGTGAAGGCGGCTTTCTGGAAGAGAGCATCCTGCCAAGGAAATGTGACAATCCAGAACTCAGGGAACGAGGGGGCCTCTTTCTAAACCATCAAGAAGCAATCAACCACAAAAATTAACAAAATCAGTAAAATTCAGAGGAGGACTCTTGGGAAAGTGTCAAAGTTACACAGAGAGTTGTCATGACAGATCAAGCCAAGAGAGGAAGGTCTGAATGGAGCCCAGAAGGGGAGCTGGAAAGGAAGGGATGGTTAGGGCTCACCCATCCATGAACCTGGCCGCAGCCACACCGTCATTACAATGACATGCTCCAGCACTGCAGGGAGAGAGCCAGGCCTGCCCCCCACTTAGACCCAAAGCTCCCAGAGCCATGCAACAATTTTCTCTGTGATTCCCTGAAGGCTGAGCAACATTCTAATGACTAGTTTTGCTCTCCAGCTTCTGGTGTAATGAGACAGGAAATTTTCCTCCTTTAGCAGCTGGAATGAGACTTCCTTTCGGGGACGGTCCTAGATTTACCAGGAAGAAATCCCGTTGATTAACCACCTGGGTTGAGGAATAAAATCCCAAGCAATAAACAACAGTGTCGATCCACCTTCTGAGGAGGCTAGGTCCTGACCCCTTAGGGTCCTTTATTTTGTGAGCCATTTCGATGAGTTTAGGTCTACAACCTTGACTCTGACTTTGGTCACTATTGAATCACTCTAAATGATGAAAACAGGAAGAATCTGAGAATTACAGGAAAATCAGGATGGGAGGGTAGGGAGAGTAGTGGAGATGTCAGGCACCAGGTGGGTGAAAGAGACTTGATCTCAGGGTTGTGGGTTTGAGCCCCACATTGGGTACAGAGATTACTTTAAAAAGATTAAAATTCTTTAAAGAGAGAGAGAGCAAGAGAGAGAGAGTCTTCGGAGAGAACAGAATATTTAATAGGAATTTTAAGTTGTTTGCCGCAGAGTACACAGTTTGCCTCCTCATCTCCCATTTAAGAATGCTGCTGCACCTGTTTGGAAGCATCCCAAGGAGGTTCTAAACTCTGCGCACAGCTTGCTGCAGAGACGCCATTCGGAGTCCTACAGTTCAGAGTGGCGGGGGCCCCTGGACCAGGGGACCAGGAGGAGGCAGAGGCAGGCAGCCCTGGGTGGTCTCCGTGCGTATGGGCTCATCATGAAGTGCCCCCCACGTTTCCGCGACGTAAGCCACCTTGCTGGGAGTTAGGTTAGGTTGCATCAGCCCCTGAGAGAAGGATCGCCCCTGGCGAAATCGTGAGACAAAGGTTCTGACCGCACCCAGCTGTGGATCAGAGTCAAATGGCTTCCCCATCCTCAGGGCAGTGCTGCCTTCTTCAGTACCACCTGGAAGACTTCGGGGACCTGCAGACTTGTCAACGGATGCCGCACTCTGACCTCCTCAGCCGCGACCTCGGTAAATCAAACCACAGGCTGCTGGGACATAGGCCGACCGCCATAACACCCAGTCCCAACCTTTTATGTTCCAGGGTGCCTGGTGGCTCACATGGTTACACATCTGACTCTTGATTTCGGCTCAGGTCATTTTCTCAGGGTCGTGGGATCGAGCCCCATATCGGTTCCGCCCTGGGTGTGGAGCCTGCTTGGGATTCTCTCTCTACCTCTCCCCCTGACCCTCCTCACCTGCTGGCGTGCTCTCTCAAAAACAAAACAAAACTATTCCATCTTACTCAGAGCCAGCAACCACCTGCAGCTTTCTAACTGCTACTAAATTGATTGGCTCAAGAATCCCACCCAGGGCATAATCAGCAGCAAAAGGAGAGTAAGTGTTCAAAAAAAAAAACCTCGAAAAAAACAAGTGACTTGTCCCCAGAAGTCACCTCAGAATCCAGCGGTCTGCGCTCCTGTTCTGCACATAGATGAGAACATCAAAGAAAGGAAGGCAGAGGAAGAGATGTGAGCCGGAAAACTCCCACCTGCACACACTCACATCCTGCCTCACCTCGATCACAACTCTGAGATTCAATAACGTGGCACGCAGGAGAGAGAGAAGCCCAAGAACAGAGACCCTGGACACCGCAGAAGATCTCCGCATCTGGCTTCGGGCGTCCCTCCGGTAAGAGTGAGGACCGTGGCAGCTCAGACGGGCGGCAGCAGCCACTGTGAGGAGAGGAGCCAAGTTCAAGGAAATGCCACAGGAAAGAGAGCAGGAACACATCAATCAAGCAATCCCCAGTGAGGATCAGATACTGCTTTCCCGAGCAGGCCCACAGCCCCTGCCCAAACGCCAGCAACTCGTCTTAAATGCAAGTCACGATAATGTAGACCAGGTGTTTCGACTTCCTACCATGATGGCTGGCAAGACCATCAATGGAGAGTCATAATGGCAACAACATCTGAAGAGCATCTGTGTTGAAACACAGAACAGGCAAGCTTTTCTTTCTTCTCCAAGTAGGTGTCTGTTCTGCATTTACATGGTGATAGCATCACGGAGACTTGGGACCGAGAGCCTTTTTGGAAACAGCTCTCCCAGCCTTGAGTCACACTGGTGTTTTCTTTTTGCGATGGTTGTTTGTTTTAAAGAAAAGAACACCCTGATGATGGGAGATGTTGCTTCCGTGAGGCAGCTGGCATCTTCGGTGTAGGAGCTGTGGATGCCCAGGGGTGATCCCCCGACAAACATAGCAGCTAAGAAGTTAAGAGCCACCAACAATCAATTGTCCCTGATCCTTTCCCTCAGGCTGCCCCCGTCCATATAAAAGGACCCCTTACAAACATTCTCAGGAACACGGGCAACATTTTTCCAAGTTAAGACCTCAGAATCTAATACAAATCCATTCCCTTTTTGAGCAGTGTCTCCAATCAGCCGCGGTGAGGTTGCCCTAAGAATTCAGTAGCAAAATTCACAGCCATTCACATAATTCAGCTAGGGTACTGCTGGGCCTCCCAGGGACCCGAACTAGGAACTGGAAAGTAGAGCCACACTTTCCCAGCTGGTCTCTGTCTTTTTCTAGCTCTCTTTCTATTTCTGCTCTCCTCTTTTCTTTCCTTTCTTCTCCTTTTTTTCTTTTTAATTTATGTATTTATTTAAGTAATCTCTACCCCCAAGGTGGGGCTTAAACTCATAACCCGGAGATCAAGAGTTGTGCACTCTTCCAACTGAGCCAGCCACGTGCCCCCCACTCCTGTTTTCTCTCTCAACAAGTCTTCTCCCCTTGCTCATCATGGTCCTAATCCAGAATGCCGACCCCAGCCCACGTCTCCACAACCTCCCAGGTCTTGGGCCCACAGCCAAGTGGAACACCGTAGCACCAAGTTCCAGGAAATGACCTGACTATGGCTTAGTTCATTTGTTTGGACAAAGCCATACAAGTTACGGGTGGCAGGCCAGGTCTTCTGGCCAGGGGTCCTCCCTGGTTGCAACCAGCCAAGGCCTCCTGTACCCCCGTGGTCCCAAGTAGGGAGGGCCTCTTAGGAGGAAGAAAGCAATTACACTAAGCAAGCCCCTTACTTTTATTTACTTCCCTATGGATAAAATCAGGGTGATGGTATCTTGTCTTTAGGTACCAGCCCCATTGGCAGGACCACGGGACATAGAGTTGGGTTGGTTTGGGTTTTTGAGGGAGACCCTTTGTAATTTCAAGGCCTGGGACACAAACCTGAGACCCAGAGCCCAAACTCGCCTGGTAAAGAGCAGGAACAGTTTCAGCCAGCGGGAGAATCTCCCATTTCCTGAGTATACCACAAAGCAGAGACCACTTCTAGGTAGAAGCCCAAATTGCTATAAGGAACTGAAAAGCCTCAAGTGTCCCACAGCCCAGGGACAGAGAGGCACAGAGAAGCATTTCTCGATAAGGGTGCTACTGGTGGGGGTGTGGGATGGGACTGTACCTGCAGGGTCCACATCTCCCGCCTCAGTGCCAGGCATTCCCAAGATGCCCCAGAGGCTGTGACTGTGACAACAGTGGCAACCGCAAATCAGAACCATCCCCCACATACCGCTGAATGCTCTCTCGGGGGAGCGCTAGCCCTGGGAGAAACCTGGAACCAGATGCCACCAGAGTAAGCTTCTCGCCTGGGGACCCCTGTGCTCTGGGAAAAAGAAGAGAAGGGATCGCTGTAAGGAAGTCCAAAAGAATTTAGGTCTGACCTGAGCAGAAACCTTTTGGGAGGGACGCCTGGGTGGCTCAGTTGGAGAAGTGTCTGCCTTCAGCTCAGGTCATGATCCCAGGGTCCTGGGATCCAGTCCCACATGGGGCTCCCTGCTCAGTGGGGAACCTGCTTCTCCCTCTGCCTGCTGCTCCCCCAGCTTGTGTGCTCTCCCTCTGACAAATAAATAAATAAAATCTGGAAGGAAAAAAAAAAAAAGAAAAGAAACTTCTGGAGACTCATTGTAAAATAGCAAAACAAATTATCAAAGAACGACTAGACTTTGGGGGGTTCTGAGGGGCAGTGTGTGTGTGTGTGTGTGTGTGTGTGTGTGTGCGTGTGGAGAGTCTCCCGAATAATGAAGAAAACCATCTCCTTAAAGCAGAGTAAGTGCATCCCCACAGAGACACAAGAGAAGAGTTGAATTGACTGCCTGAGCTTTCAGATGGTACCTGGAAAATCTGTGGTGAGTCGTCTAAGGGAATAGACTCAATGTCCCACATTCTGTTAAAAGACACGGAATAATATCATGACTGACAGTTACATACTCTAATGAGGCACTGTCACATGTTAATAGTAGTTATGGTCATTTTCAAGTAATTAACAGTAATACAGAGACAATACATCACGACAACGTGAAAACTCATCGCTACCCCGGGCGTCTGCCGAGCCGGCTTTGCCCACAGTGTTGCTCAGCCTCCTATTGACTTCCTTCCACGGAAGCCGAGCCCCAGTTCCCCTTCCATTAGAATAACCGGCAGCCTTCTAAATTTCCCCAGAAAACCCAGTCATCCGGATTTTCCACAGCCACGAGGAGGAATTAATACCGAACTAAGCAGGTCTTGCTTTGCCGGCTCGCCCACTCCCTCCCGACCTGCCACTAATGAACTCACAGTGTTTAAAAGTGAAATTTGGGGGCACCTAGATGGCTCAGTCGGTTGGGAGTCTGTCTTCAGCTCGGGCCTTGGTTCCAGAGTCCTGGGATCGAGTCCCACATCAGGTTCTCTGTTCAGCCGGAGTCTGCTTCTCCCTCTCCCTCTCCTTCTGTTCTCTCTCTCTCTCAAATAAATAAATAAAATCTTTTAATAAATACATAAAATAAAAGTAAAAATTAGATTATATCAGGAAGAGAAGCCGCTCCATGGCCACTCAGAACAGAAACTGCAGAGCATGTCTCATTTTTCCGGAGTTCGGTTCTTGTGTGTGTGTCCTTCTCCTTGTTCCTGGTCCCCAGACACGTGGGTGGTAGCAAGAAATGCCTGGGCGCTGGCCAGGGAGGTTTTCTCCCTAATTCCTTCCCTGGCCTGTTTGTGGATTGGGGTAAGCATTTCACTTTCCCAAGGATTCTATGAGGCAGGAAAATGGGCATGACAAATCCTTCCTCCCCTGGTTTGTGTGTGAGGATGAGGACGAGGTCAACAGAACTCATGGAGAACATGAAACCGCACCCCTGGGGTCACCCAGAAGGTGAGGCTGCTTCCCGGGTTTGAGGAAGTTTGGGATCTTTGGGGCAATATAGTGGTTCTAACGTAAATCCTCCCATACATATCGAGGACTGCTTGTGTGTGCTCGGTCCCGGCTGGGGGAACATGGCCTATGTGCTGAGGGATACCAGAAGACACCCCACAATATGCCAAAATCTCTCTCTCTTTGGCATATGGATTATTTTGAGTTAAAGGCCTTTGAGGACTAACAGCTTGGGGAAAAGCTCCAAAACCAGGGCACGGTTTTCCATTTGTAAAGGAAGTTGACATGTATAAAAGAAAGGTAGGAGGCTTGCGCAAGTCTTAGTGGTAAAGGAAGGCAAGGAGTTAAATCTTCACAACCTGGCTCAGTTGATGGCCGATGTGACTCTTGATCGCGGAGTTGAGAGTTCAAGTTCCACTTTGGGCCGACTTTAAAAAATAAATAAGATAAATAAATCTTCACAACCAACCTTACTACACAACTTTGTTTACCATAGTTTTCCTGGGCACCTTCCCATAACTCAACTCTGGCACGCAGAAGCCCAAAACCACCTTCTTCATCTTCACCCAAGAAGGCACAGGAACCCCTGTTCTAATCACCCCTTTGGGTTACTCCTCCCCAGCTGCTCCCATGTATACACACAGCAGGCACACATTCATAAACTTCTGTTTTTCTCTTGTTCATCTTTCTTGGACCCCAGCTGGAGAATTTCTAGAACCTTCTAAACCTAACCCTCCACCTGATGCGGTTTGGGGCGTTTAGTCTGATCATTCAAGGAATCCCAGAAAATCTTAACCCTTGTCACCACGGGGATATTAGTCATTCTGAGTCATTCATCTAGATGCATGCTGCTGGGATGAGAGAAAGAACCCAGATCTCTCATTTTAAAGATAATCAAACCGAAGCCCAGATTAGTGAAGCATCTCATTCCTCTACTAAGAAAGCTTTCTACTCAAAATTACCTCCTTTATAAATCCTCAAATGTATATGCGATATTTGAATGCCGAATGATACCACAAGACAGATGAGCATTGATTTAAACGCTGTGATCTGACAGATCCAGCCATCATTCATAGCCTGACGTCTCAGGAGAGCCATTCTTTAGACATGGACTTGGGGACAGCATGAGCAGAATTTACAGCTGAACCAACTCTGCATGGGAGCTGTCCTTCCCCAGCTGCTAGGGCGCCGGGGCCCCAAATGGAGCCTGCCACAGTATATCACCAGTAATACCCTGAAGGTTTGCTGAGCCCAACCCAAGGGTTTGCTGAGCCCACCCCAGGGTTTCTAACTGAGTAGGTCTGAGTGGGAAGTAAGAATGTGCCCTTCTAACAACAGTTCACGCTGATGTTAATGCTGACACCACAGGTTAGAGGGGAGACGATGCTATTATACTTTGAGAAGTCGATGCTAAGACAAAGATGGCCCCTATATATTTAATTTACACAAATTTTAAGAAAACTGGTAATTACTTTCTTTTTTTTTTTTTTAAGATTTTATTTATTTGACAGAGAGAGACACAGCAAGAGAAGGAATACAAGCAGGGGGAGTGGGAGAGGGAGAAGCAGACTTCCAGCCAAGCAGAGAGCCCAATGTGGGGCTCGATCCCAGGATCATGACCTGAGCCAAAGGCAGACGCCTAATGACTGAGCCACCCGGGTGCCCTCTTTTTTTTCTTTTCTTTCTTTTTTTTTTTTTTTTAGATTTTATGTATTTGTTTGTCAGAGAGAGAGAGAGCACAAGCAGGGAGTGCGGCAGGCAGAGGGAGAAGCAGGTTCCCAGCTGAGGAAGGAGCCCGACACAGAACTCCATCCCAGGACCCTGGGATCATGACCTGAGCTGAAGGCAGACACTTAACCAACGGAGGCACCCAGGCCCCTTTTATATGGTGCTATTGGCTAAATTGTACCCCACCCTCCAAAATTCATATGGTGAAGTTTCAATCCTCGGTCCCTTAGAACGTGACCCTACTTGGAGATAGGGTTTTTCAGGAGGTGATTAAGTTACAATGAGGTCTTTAGAGTATGACTGGTGTCCTGATAAGAGGAGGAGGTGAGGACACAGATCCACACAGAACAAAGAACACGTGAAGGCACAGGGAGAAGACCTCCGTCTACAAGCCAAGGAGAGCCCGCAGAAGAAACCAGCCCTGCCAACACCTAGGTTCCCAGACTCCCAGCTTCCAGGATGGTAAGAAATGACTTTGTGTTGTTTAAGCCAGTCAGGCTGTGGTCTCTGGTTATGGCAGTCTCAGCAAACTCATAGATGCCGAGAGGTAGGATGGCAGGAAGGGCT
>ML108752.1:0-17799 GCA_003697995.1 Taxidea taxus jeffersonii | reverse complement strand
ACGAGAAAGTGTTTTTTAACTTGCAGACTGCTCTGGCTCCAAACAATTAGAAATCCACATCATCATCATGGTCATCAGCCCCTGTATGAAGACCCTGGGAAGCTGTGGAACTCTCCAGCAGTGCCAGGACCCAGACCGAAGGCAGGCTCCATGAGGGGAGCCGGCACTTCATTTGCTGGGGGTGGTTTTCAGCCATTTTGAACTGGAGCCTGAGAATCCAGGAAGAAAGAGGTTGTGACCATAGAGACGGCTGAGGAAACGGAAAAATAAATCAGTAGAAAACACCAAGATTCAAGTTGACGGAGCAA
Source organism: Taxidea taxus jeffersonii (assembly GCA_003697995.1). NCBI lineage: Eukaryota > Metazoa > Chordata > Mammalia > Carnivora > Mustelidae > Taxidea > Taxidea taxus. Next base: position 17,491 of record ML108752.1, on the reverse strand, counting down.
AATGGACAAAAAACACAGAAGAAAGAAAGGATAAAAGACACACAGGACATATGTCCCATGAAAAGAGTTAACCAACCAAAAGTTAAGAGAGATGTAACTGGAGTCCCAGAAACAAGGAGAAAGGGGGCAGAAGCAGTAGGCGGAGAATTCTCCAAAATTACCCATAGCCATTAGCCAAAGACTCCAAAAACTAACAAACAGAAACACCACTGGGGGCGTCTGACTGGTTTAGTCAGTGGAGCCTGTGACTCTTGATTTTGGGGTTGTGAGTTCAAGCCCCACATTGGGTATAGAGATTACTTAAAAATGAATCTTGGGGCGCCTAGGTGGGTCAGTCAGTTACAGGTCTGCCTTCGGCTCAGGTCATGATCCCGGGGTCCTGGGATCGAGCCCAGCATCGGGCTCTCTGCTCAGTGGGGAGCCTGCTTCCTCCTCTCTCTCTGCCTGCCTCTCTGCCTACTTGTAATCTCTCTCTCTCTGTCAAATAAATAAATAAATCTTTAAAAGAATTTTTAAAAATACATAGAATAAATAAATATTGAATGGAGAGGCACTTTTAGGCAACAGGCTTGAGCAATAGAAACTTGATGGAGTAAAAGGGCCCATAGGGACCACGGAGCTGAATGCAAACGGGCTCCTTAAGGACCCATGTCTGAAGAGCCACAAGCCCTAACTAACCAATGAGCTACTTAGAACCAGACCCAGGTACCAAAAAAGGGAAAATTCCATAGGTTCCCATACCTCCTCACTCTGCCCTACGGCCCTTCACCTCTGCTTCCTGGCAGATGGTCTCTCCTTTGCTGTCCTTCTCGAGGCTCCCCTGCAGGGTCTTCAATACACGTGCATCTCTTTTGTTCTGCCCTGGCTGAATTCTTTTGCTGCGCATACCCCTGCCCTGGCCACTACATTTGGTGGCCCCCCATCAGATCAGAGCACCCCACACTGAATACGATGTATGTTTAGGATACCCTGCTTCGAACCTCCATTAGAAAGATACCAAAAGAAGCAGCTGACATTTAATCAAAACAAGGATTTTAAAACTACCATGAAAGAATCTGCAATTTTCTAAAGCAAGGGTTCTGAACCTATAGTCCTTGGACCCCTCAGGGGGCCCATAAAATAGAATTTAAGGATTCAAAAATTGGGGAGGGAAGGGGGATTTTATTCTTATTTTCACCAGCTTCCAACTGAAATTCAACATTTTTCTTCTATTTTGAATATAACAATAGACCACAGTGGTGCGAGCAATAACTATGACTTTGCCACCAATAAAAACCACATATCACATAAAATTGTTTCAGGATATCACAAAATACCATTTATACATATTACTATTTTGAAATTATGGTATTAGATCTGCCACTAGATCTCTTCTTTTTTGTTTTATACTTTAATTCTAGTTAGTGAACATGCGGTGTTGTATTAGTTTCAGGTGTATGACACAGTGAGTCAACAATTTCATATTTCACCTGCGTTCCTCATCACACATGCGTTCCTTAACCGCATCACCTGGGGCGCCTGGCTGTCTCAGTCAGAAGAGCGAGCAGCTCTTGATCTCACAGGAGTTCAAGTGATCTCTTGATCTCATCATGAGTTTGAGCCCCATGTTGGCTGTAGCAATTACTTAAAAAAAATAAATAAATAAACTTAATCCCCATCACCTATTTCACCCATCCCCCTACCAAAGCCCCACAACTAGATTTTGATGCTTAAAGTACCAATAGGGTATGGTTATATATATATATACATATGTATATATATATAGTAAATTTGGTGTTTCAAAATAATTTTAAAAATGTACTTTAAGGGGCGCCTGAGTGGCTCAGTGGGTTAAAGCCTCTGCCTTCGGCTCAGGTTGGGATCCCAGGGTCCTGGGATCAAGCCCCACATCGGGCTCTCTGCTCAGATGAGAGCCTGCCTCCTCCTCTCTGCCTGCCTCTCTGCCTACTTGTCATCTCTGTCTGTCAAATAAATAAATAAATCTTTTTTAAAAAAATGTACTTTAACATAATTGGTTTCCTCTGCAATTCCATATATCTTATTTTGTGCACTTCAAGACATTATTGTGAGAAGGGGTGCAAATCTTTCATTCACTTGAAAAGGGTCTATAATATGTTGTTGTTTTTTTTAATGTTAAGAATCCCTGATCTTAAAAAGCATTGGTCAGTTTCTCAAATTCTTAAAATCAATTTCTCAAAGTAATTTTACTTTATTGAATGTGAATAAGGAGACTTTAAATCAAATACCATATAAGTGAGAGGGTCAAAAACTCAAAAATAATTAGGAGTGATTGCACTGACCAATTAACTTCAAGGATCAAGATAAGATAAATGTAAAATACCCTTTTGTTTTCAGGATCCTCATTTCTTTTTTTTTTTTTTAAGATTTTATTTATTTATTAGTTAGAGAGAGAGCGAGAGCACAGGCAGACAGAGAGGCAGGAGGTAGAGGGAGAAGCAGGCTCCCTGCCGAGCAAGGAGCCCGATGTGGGACTCGATCCCAGGACGCTGGGATCATGACCTGAGCCGAAGGCAGCTGCTCAACCAACTGAGCCACCCAGGCATCCCCAGGATCCTCATTTCTGAATAAATCCTCAAACGGGATCCCTTGATTTAAACTGTTAATGCTATGCAATCTTTAAAAAAAAAAAAAAAAAAAAGGGAGGCGCCTGGGTGGCTCAGTGGGTTAGACTGTTAATGCTATTTCCTTCTCTCATTTCCCCTTTCCTGCTCCTTGGTGTGCCTCCTGTGGAAAGCACCTCCTTTAGCCTGCCTCTGAGACAAGCTTCTCCAATCAAAACCGGTTCTCTGACTATGAAAAGTACAGCATAGGGAATGTTGCCAGTGATATTTAAATAACTTTGTATGGTGACAGAGGGTAACTGACCATTTCATAATATCTATAATGGTAAAATCACTATGCTGCACCCCTAAAACATATACTATTGTATATGTCAACCATACTTCAATTAAAAACAAAAACAGATAAACGGTTCTCAACCTATTTTGTCTGGGGACCGTCAGGTTGAAGAGTATTATCTAACCAGTAAGACTGACAGGCGCGTACACTGGGCCTTTCCCACCTCTTCAGCTCAGGATAATCACTCAACCGATTCAAAACAAAGACCTCGTCCACTCTGTTATCTGAGGCTTCTCTGCTTTGCTTTCCTTGAATTGGCTCCAGTTTGAGCTCTAAAATGCATATGTGTGCACAATTTCCAGCCAGAAAAAATTCAATGGGTCAAAATAATGTATAAGAAACAGAAAGAAAGCAATACCTTTTCACTGCTGTCCTCTTAGCTCACTTCTGAATAAGAATGTTGCCTTAAAATTAAATTTTCCTTCATACTTGCAGGTAGGCTTTTTTGTATTCAGTAAGACACTAATTCCTAATTCTCAGGTGTATAGAAATTGGCAGCTATGTTTAAAGTATCTACAGGAAGAGATTAGACTGTGACATAAGTAAGAAAATATAATGGAAAAGTAATATTTATTTGAGAGAAGATTCTATTGTATGTGTTATTATTTGGGGAAAGGAGAGTAACAGACCTTTATGAACACTTAACCCAAGACCAAGAAGATGGCCCAGAGCACACTGAATTATGGGGAAGGCCAGCCAAAAAGCATTCTCCAATGCATTCATCCTTCTCTGGTGGTGGCTCTCAAAAGCTGTCCCCTCTTCATTCTGTCACCATCCCCTTGGTATGCACCCATCACCTCACACCCCCATCACCTCACACCTGAACCTTAACAGCAGGCTCCTACATAGCCTTGCTATGATGTCCCTTCCCATAGCCATTCTACCTTAGAAGGAGTAGTACTGTATACACCCAGGTCCTCTCAGAGGTGGGAGGAAGCCTGGGCTACTTCTATTTTGTTTAAGGTTTCCAATATACTATTAAAAATAGGAAGAAGGGGGAGCCTGGCTCTCTCAGCTAGTTAAGTGTCTGGCTCTTGATTTCAGCTCAGGTCATGATCTCAGGGTCTCCACGTTCAGCAGCGAGTCTGCTTAAGATTCTCTCTCCCTCTCCCTCTCCTACCCCCCCCAAAATAGATCAATAAATTCTAACAAACTATAAAAATAAAAAGAGGAAGAACAAAAAGGAGGCAAGAAAAGGAGAACAAGGGTGTGCAAAAAAGAGTTAGCAAAGCAAACTTGACTGCTATCTTTAGAAATGCCCACCTACAAGGTTGGCCCTTGGTGGGCACTTGGGAACTTGGATTTCTGGAGATTTCCATAATAATGCGGCTTCTGGATTCCTTCTGGGAGTCTGGAATTTTGGAACATACCATTCAAAAGAGGCCTATGTGACCATCTGCCAGTAAAACCCTGGACACTGAGTCTGTAGGAGCTTTCTTGATAGACATCCTTTCCCACTTGTTGTCACAACTTCTTGCTGGAACACCTAAACACGTTCTATGTGACTCCACCGGGAGAGGACCCTTAGAAGCTTGTGTCTGGTTTCTCCCAGACTCCATTCCATGCTCCTTTACTTTCCTGGGCTTATTTTGCTTCCTTTCACTGTAAGAAGTCATAGCCATGAGTATGACTATATGTTGAGTCGTGAGCCCTCCCAGAAAACCATGAATACTGGGGTGGTCTTGAATGCCCCCCAACCAGAGAAGAAGAAAAACTAACACTGAAATGGGAAAGCCAGACGGTGGGTCATTTTTACATGTTTGCTTATGGTTTTTAGATATCACCTCGTGAATCGATTCACAGCGAGAAAGCAAGTGGAAAGTGACTGTTCTTCACATGATAATTATAACATTTATAAAACATACAGATCAGTCCATGGGATGCTAGAAGCCCCACAGTCCAGTTAGGAGCCCAGAGGGCATCTGGTGTTGGGTTCTCAAACCTTTCTTAGCTGTGGAACCCTTGATGAAAATGAAATCTCTCATCAAAGTCAGCAGAAAAAAGTTCTTCTGCTTCAAGACTCACTCAGCTTCCTCCTCTGAGAACCCCGGGGCACTGCACAGAACCCCAGAACTGAGAGGAGGACAGATTGAGAAACAGCTGATGGAACACTTTCACTTATAGAAGCGAGAACCCGGGCTTAGACCAAAATGAAGATTTGCAAATGAATTCAACCTTGGCCGAAGTATTTTTGATACCAACAAATGAGCAAAAGCCCTCTCTATAACCTCTGCTTTTTAACTGCCCTTAATCTTTTTTCAAGCCTTGCATGTGACTGTATGCTCCCTCCCCTCACTCTCTCTGTCTCCCTTTCACAGGACCTCAAAGGATGTACTACCACACACCCCAAAATATTCATGGGTAAACTTCAAGGCCAGCCACACATCTGCCACTCCCACCCTCGGGGATGATGTTTGGTGAAACACTAGAGTGGCCAAGCCACAAAACATTAGAACTAGCAGAGGAGAAGAGCCAGTGGGAAGAAGGCCACAGAGTAACCAGCCCTAAGGGTTGTACATGTGAGGGACGCAGAACCCACTTATCTCCAAACTAACAGACCAAGGCCCTACTTCCTTCTTTGACCCAAACTGCCCCAGCACCAGCCTCACTGTGCTTCGCTGCAGGAAAGTGAGCCTTTTACCAAGTTCCCCTCCCCACATGTCTTTGGGAATCCCCAGGGATTGCCCACATGCTCCACAAATCTGTCCTGCTTACCACTTGCCACCTCAGCTGCCATCTGGCCCGAGTTGCACCCCAGGCCATTACTCCACCCTCTTGCTGCCCTGAAACCTGAAACTCCAGGCAGCTGCTGTTGCCTGAGCCTCACCTCCAGCATGGGCACAAACCCTTCCCTTAATTCCCCTTGGTGTTGGTTAATACCAGACTGGAACACCGGAGATTATATGGAAGGCCAGGGCCTAACCAAGGTAATGCAACTCCAAGAAGCCAGAGGTAGAGCCTCCATAGGGCTGCTCCTGGGTCCAGGGCTTTGATATGACTTGCTAGTCTCAGGCCTAGTTGTCAGGAGTCAGTTTTCCCCTACATCCAGCCAAGCCCAACCCCCAACCTCCCCAAGATCAAGGAAAGGGAAGATTTTTTGGGGGTGGGTGGGGGGAATCCTCAGAAATGCAGAAATTTATTTCCACCTAAAAGAAGACAATCTTTATTTATTTTTTGAAATTTTTAAAGATTGTATTTGTTTATTTGAGAGAGCGAGCGAGAGAGAGATCACCAGTGGGATGGGAGGAGGGAGAGGGAGAGGGAGAAGCAGCCTTCCCACTGAGCAAGGAGCCCAATGAGGGACTTGATCCCAGGACCCAGAGATCATGATCTGAGCCAAAGGCAGACGCTTAACTGACTGAGCCACCCAGGCACCCCTAAATTTTTTTAAGACAAATTTTAGATCATTTGTCTGTCCTAAGGTCAGCATATCTGAAAAGAATTGCTACTTTACCGCTGTTTCACCAAAGGCCTTTAAAATCATTTTCTAAAAAACAATGAACAGCCTATCCTCAAGTTGAAGTAAACGCCACACACACCAGAAAAACAGAAACAAAAATAAAAGAGTGACATCAAAAATGATGGCTTGAATTTTTGAGAATGGCTTCATCTCCTTTGAAGCATTGGTGTTTCACAAAAACATCTTGGCCAATAAGCACATGAAAACAGGTTCAACGTCACTACTCATAAGGGAAACACAAAATCAAAACCACAATGAGATACCACCTCACCACTCACACCCACTAGGATGACTCTGATCAAAACAGAAAGTAACAAGTGTTGGCGAGCATGTGGAGAAATCAGAGCCCTTATGCACTGTGGGTAGGGAAGGTACAATGGTGCAGCAACTGTGGAAAATGGTGTGGAAGTTCCTCAAAAAATTAAACATAGAATTATCATATGATCTAGCAACGCCACTTCTGGGTAGATACACAGAGGAATTGAAAGCAGGAGCTTAAAAAATATATGCGCTCCCATGTTCACTGCAGCATTATTCCCAATAGCCAAGAAATGGAACTAACTCCAGTATCCATCGGTGGATGAATGGATGAACAAAATGTCATCCATCCATACAATGGAATGTCATTCAGCCTTACAAAGGAAGGAAATTCTGACATAAGCCACAACATGGATGAATTTGAAAACACTATACTATGTGAATAAGTCACCAAAGGACAAATATTGTATGATATCACTTATATGAGATACCTAGAACAAATTCATAGAGACAGAAAGTAGAATGGTGGGTTCCAGGGTTGGGGAGAGGGAGATTGGGGAATTAGTGTTTCATGGGTAGAGTTTAGTTTGGGAAGATGAAAAAGTCTGGGGACAGATGGTGATGATGGTCACACAACAGCGTGAATTTAATTCTATTGAACTGTACACAGAGAAATCACTGAGATGGTAAATTTTGTGTGATATGTATCTTACCACAATTTAATTTTTTTTAAATAAATAACAAGGAGGGAGAAAGGGGGAGGACCAGTGTCAGACAGAATACCTTATAACAGAGACATCTATCCTCCTCATAGAATGTGAAGCTCAAGGGGACCTTTAAGTCACTGATCTAGGAAGACCTTCCAATGAAAGGCAAAGAGAGACAAGGTGGGGTTATCTCAGGTAAGGATGCATGGTTAAGGGAAAAGTATGCAAAACCACAGATCTGTGCTGTCTAAAGGAACTTTCTGCAATAATGAAGATATTATCTACACTCTGCAATTGGGGGACCTATGGCCACTGTGCACTGAATACAGTAAGTGTGACTGAGGAGCTGAATTTTAGCATTTCATTTTAATTATTTTAAATAGCCACACATACCTGGTAATTATCATACTGGGCAGCACATAACAGTCTAGATGGCCGCAGACACCAGACCTGTATAACCCTAACCCCCAGCTCTGGGCTTTACCATCATGGCGGCCCAGGTCTCTGTCTCAGCGCCTGTGTTCCTCTATGAACTGAGCATGATCTTCCTTTCCCTTACTCAGGGCTCTATCTCCTTCTGCTCACCATTGTCCATGGAGAACCCTCTCCAGTATGCCCACCCAGCATCACCAGTACTGACTCAAATCCTTCTAAGTACCTGGCAACTCATTGGACTCATTGGACTCAACGGAACTCATTGTTCCGTTGGAAAGACTTTTTTCACAAGTGACTGAAACCTGTCAGAAAGGAAGATCTTAGACAAATGGCTAATAACTAAAGGACTAAAGCAAAGTTTCCCATCTTTCCGTCATTCTCTACCCTAAGAGGTGACTTGACTGGTGGCTCCAAGCCAGACCTGGCTTGCAGATTTATTTGGGGTTGGCCCACATACTTCCCAACATTTAAAAATTGGGATAGTTCGCATAAAAATTCACATCTTGGATGGGGGGGTGCACATAGGTGACTCAGTAGGTGGGGCATCTGCCTTTGGCTCGGGTCATGATCCCAGGGTCCTGGGATGGAGCCCTGCATCAGGCTCCCTGCTGAGCAGAGAGCCTGCTTCTCCCTCTCCCTCTGTTGCTACCCCTGCTTGTGCACTCTTTCTCTGTCAAATAAGTAAATAAAATCTTTTAAAAAAAAAATTCAGATCTTGGATCCCTTTAAGAAACAGGAAGTCCTGGCAATGTTAGGCCTGCATCTCTGGCCCCCGTGCACAACAGAGCACACAATTTCCATGTGCTGTGGCCCCCAAGAGGACAGTTCACTCGTTCACAAGATGGGCCTGGCTCCCATGAGAATTTGCCTTCCGGAGAGGGAGAAGAGAGGAATCACATTGAATGGATCCATTACAGGTCTCCCTCCCGCCTCCAACCCCTGCCCCCGCCCTCCAGAGGCCACAGAAAGTCTATTCCTCTTTTATATTCCTAACACCTAGTGTGAAGTCTTGAACATAATAGGTGCTCGATATCTATTCATTAAACTGAACTGAGATTTAAAACCAAAAAAGAGAATCATGAATTGCACCATGTCCCTAAGTGGTTATCTAGCCTAGAGAGGACCAGTGATTTGCCCAAATGTCATGCTTGAGACAAAAATCCTATTCCCAGAGCACTGCTCTCCTCTGCACTCTGGTTTCTCTGTGGCCTCAAAGGACATTGTTGTGACAAGGTCATATGTCCAGGGTGGTACAACAGCCTGGACCCCCCAAAGTCAACACACTAGCAAGGTTCCAACACCGGGGCCTTCCCAGCAGGGTGCTCAGCCTTCTTTCTCCAGAGCACACAGTCAATGCCCGTGCAAGGGAAACCATAAAAGGTTGTGAAAGCTATTTTTAAACTTCCAAAGACCATACTGTACATTGATAATGGGAGCGTCTAAGTGCCCCGGTGTTATGGCCCCAGTCAGCACGCCACCTAAATGCTGAAGATAATAATCTTGCCTTTCATAGGAGCCCCTTGAAAAGGAGCCCTGTTCAATGCAGTGTTGCATTAAATGGAGCTGCTTTTAAATAGGCAAGGGCTCTATTTCTTTATGAAGAAAATCTCTGTGAATCACCATCTCCCTGCAGTGACACATTCGTGTATTCAACTGGATGCTTCGCTGGGTTTTTGTGTGTGTAAGCTGAAGCTGAAAATATTTTACTAAATATAAATATCTCTAGACGGCCGTAGGTTATTTTCCGCCTATTTTCTCCTTCTTACCATTTCCTTTCTCTTGTCCTACCAGTTGGGAGCTACCTCCTCTTTCTTATACCTTATCTCGTTTTCAGTGTTTACTGGTGAACTTGCGTAACCACTGGGTCCTAGGATTGGGGATCCCAGCCGTAAATCTCAACTAACGGCCACCATGGACAGAGCTGCAACTGGGGGCCAGGTGCTAGACTGGGGACATGCCTTTGCATGCATGAAAATATCCCATTTTTAATCAGGACGTGTCAATAGAATACAAGCAAATTATCAGATAATTATCCGTCAAATAACAAAGCGCAACCAGGAGATACACGGAAAGAAGTCAGACGTTGTTTGCATACTTATAAGAGTCTCATGGTCCGAAGAGAAACATTCTGTGAAAAAGAATATCAATTTAGTTTCTATTCAAAGTTCTCCAGAATTAGATAGAAAAGACCTTCCTATTACCTTAAGAGCCAAAGAAATGCCAAATGCAATCCATGTTCACCATGGCAGTGTCCCTGCCATGCACAGTAAATAGGCCGCCCTCCTTATGTTCCCTCAGGGTCAGAATAAGAAGGGATTCAGTGTGTTCCAGGACTGAGAGCTATTTCCCACTATTGCTCGAAGGGCACAAGTGTTTCCTTCGTAGGTCAACCCCATACGATCCCAGGAAGATTTAGAATTCAGTACAGAAGCTACTCATTTTTTTGTGTTAGGGAGTAAGCTAGGTATATTTGGTGTTTGTCCTATTTTGTTTGGGCTGCTGTGACAGAACGCCACAGACTATTCCCTACAGTTCCTGGGAAGTCCACCTACAGCTGGGAAGTCCACCCTCCGGGCACTGGCACATTTGACATCTGCTGAGAACCTGCTTCCTAGTTCACAGAAGGCTGACTTCCGGCTGTGTCCTCACACGGTGAAGGGGCGAGGGAGCTCTCTGGGCCTCTTTTATAAGAAACTAATTCCATTTGTGGGGGGTCCACCTCGTGGCCTCATCATCTCCCAAAGACTCTGTCTCCACATATACCATCATACTGGGGACTAGGAAGTCAATGTAGGAATTTGAGGGGTGGCGGGGGGACAAAAACATTTAGTGTATAACGTTACTCCAAAATTTTGCCAAGTTTAAAATATTATGGCCATGGGGCACCTGGGTGGCTCAGTCTGTTGAGCATCAGACTTTAGCTCATGTCATGATCCCGGGGTCCTGGGATGGAGCCCCACGTCCAGCTTCCTGCTCAGCGGCGAGTCTGCTTCTCCCTCTCTTTGCCCCTCCTCCCTGCTCCTGTTTTCTCTCTCAAATTAAAAATAAATAAATAATGGGGCACCTGCGTGGCTCAGTGGGTTAAAGCCTCTGTCTTCGGCTCAGGTCATGATCTCAGGGTCCTGGGATCGAGCCCCGAATCGGGCTCTCTGCTCAGTGGGGAGCCTGCTTTCTCTTCTCTCTCTGCCTCCTTGTGATCTCTGTCAAATAAATAAATAGAATCTTAAAAAAAAAAAAAGTAAAAATAAATAAATAAAATAAAATAATATGGCCATTAGAATAACAGTTCAGCTTCTAATGGCAACTTAGAATATATGCCGGAGTAATTGATTGAGGTTTCCGATTTTAAGTTGAACTCATACTATTTCTACAATCCTGGAACACTGTAGCTCTACCATATTTACACATTTATTAGATTTATAAAAATTACTTAAATGTTTCAAGCATTTTGTCAATTAGATAATTTAAGTACTTAAAGAAATGTAATATGTTAAGCTTATAAATGTAGTTTAAAATACACAAAGGGGTTTAATTGACTGAGCTTATGATATATGGAACAAGCATAATTCAAAGGCCCTTTTCAAATAGTCATCAAAACCTGCTGGAATGATAGCGAGAATAGAAAGATATTTTCTGTTGGGTTTTTTTGTTTTTTTTTTTTAAATATCTTCCACACCCAGCATAAAACCCCATGTGCAGCCTTAACTCATGACCCTGAGATCATGACCTGAGCCGAGATGAAGAGTCAGACACTTAACTGACTGAGCCACCCCGGTACCCCTTGTAAGATTCTTAAATAAAGCTTAAAAACTTGAGAAGGATCTGGATTTCTAAATTTGTAATTGTGGTAAATAAAATGTTAGTTCTTTAAAGCGGAAATAAAGTACGGAATTGTCTTTCATATACAAATAACAGCCCTTGAGGATGTCCAAAAGCATAAATGTAAAAGACCAATATTTGGGCTCCTACTCCAAACGTCTTAGAGCCTACACCAATAGCTTGAGAGAATCTTGTTACCATACAGACTGCCTCATGGCATTACTGTCCATGCCAAAATCCCCCACTCCTACCCCCAGAGGGCTCTCAGAGCCAAGGATCTAAGAGTGAGCTTTCCACCCAAAAGCCGTCAGGCAGAGCAGCACTCAAAGTTCCCAATACATCTCCAGAAGCAGAATTTCTTTCCCAGTGCCCATGAACCAGAAGTTTACTCAAAGGTTGGCGAATCCTTACGAGATTAGAGAGGCTAAGCAGATGACCAGACGACTTAACTTGCTTGTGTCAGGAAGGAAAAGCTTTTGCTCTACCCTCTTAGGTTCACGACCTGGAGGCTTGCAAATTAACGAACAGAGAAGCCAGATTCACAGAAGGAAAGGAACATAAATGTTATTCATATTTTATGTGCACAGGAGTTCACAGAAAAGAAATGAGACTCAGATTCAAGCAATGAGACTCCCAGGCTTATATACCATTTTAACGAAGGAAAGGGGGTTTGGGGCTTCAAGAGATAAAAAGAATTACGGGAACGTGACTGAGAAGTGTATACACAGGAGAACTGATGAAGGTCAGGGTTATTTTAGTAAGGTTTATTTATGCGGATTTATCCCAATGCCAGTTCTTCCTCTCCAGCAGTAGGTCACTCTCCTCTTGCAAGAGGAAGACACCTTCACTGAGGGAAATCTAAGCCAGTGTTAGACAGAAAAGGGGAGCGAGGAGAACTCTCCCTGCATCCACTGATTCTCAATTGCTTTCAGCTCAAAATCATCCTCATGCCGAAGTGGCCTATTTAGGGCTGTACACACTGACCCCCTTCACCTGGTATGTTGTAAGGGTATGTTGTAAGGGAAATGTGTATTTCCTGAATGTGGGAAAGAGCTCCAATCTCCTTTGCAAATGACAAACAAATGTTAAATACAATACGGAAATCTGACCCCCACCCTGGTTACTGGCACATAGACTACTGGGGAGGACATGGTGCCTTCCTGTGGATCTTTGCAAGGGTTAATGACTGCTTCTTTGAATCTCAGTGTAGCAGCTGCAGATGACATCAGATTTTCTGCCACAATGACTTACATTAAAACAATGAATCCATCAAGGGGAAGGCCAAGGCACCATTTGGGGCTCACAGGGAAGGACTGGGCAGAGCGCTCCCAACAAATGAGATCGGGAGAGATTTTCCCCGCTGCAGGAGGATACCTCCGAACGTGAACGTCTCAGGCATTTTCACAAAAGAACAACAGCCTGTCTCACTGGGAAAAGAACATACGGAACAGACATCAAGAAGCACAGGGCGAGTCTGTTTCAGCCCAACATGGAGACGGGGCAGAAGGCCGGGTATGGGTGGAATTGGTTTGAGCAACAAATGCGCATGCACTTCTCAAGGTCTTCCCTCTCTCAGGTGCAAGAATACGCCTCACACATGGCTGCAACCATCTCGTTTCTAACAAAACACACATTCTAATGAATGTGGCCCCTGGGTGGGTCAGTCGGTGAAGCATCTGCCTTCGGCTCAGGTCGTGCTCCCGGGGTCCTGGGATCCAGCCCCACATCGGGCTCTCTGCTCAGCGGGGAGCCTGCTTCCCCCTCTTCCTCTCCCTCTGCTCTCTCTCTCTCTCTCTCTCAAATAAATAAATCTTAAAAAAAAAAAAAAAAAACATACATTCTGGAATATTCCACAGTCCTTTCCCTAGAGACACTGAAAGCCTCAGAAACAGCCATGGCCTTCAGAGCTGCCGCGGGAACATCCCGCCTTGGTGAGTCTTCAGACACCTGACCAGGGGCGTGGAGGTGTTCGTCTACACCCTGTGCCTATGTGTGCTGGTGCCCTCTGGCGTGTGCCCGCAGTTCCACGGCCTGCCTCGGCAGCCCCCGCCCACCCCCCCATCCCAGACCGAAACCCTCGAGAAAGAACAGCACCCTGGAAAAGCAGTCTACGGCGCTCAGAAAGCCTCAGGACAGGCAATTTCTTTACAGTTCTGGGCTCATCGTATTCAATTAATTCCCTACAGCCAACGACTTCTCTCTCTGTAATGACTCTGAAGAGACCAAGAAAGTGACGCAACTTCTTCTCTTTCTCTCTCAACCACCTGCAAGGCTTTTATCTCCCCAGGCTCCAGAAAGTGCGAACAGCGGCCCCATGGTGGCAGGTCCCAAGGGCAAGACTGGAAGCATGGGGGGAGGCGGCCAGGGGGGTAGAGGAAAAAACTCACATTTCTCTCGCAGAGTGAAACAGAGGCCCAGGTGGTAAACATGACTTCAATTACTTGTCTTAAACCAACCCTGAAATGTGAAGTTACTGTATTTCCTCAACAAACAGGGAGAAGATCCAGTCTGTAACTAACAAGGCCGTTGTACTCCAAATATAGAGTTTTTAACCTGAAATTCTGACTCATCCTGGTGTTTCTTCTTTGCTGTGGAACAAGCAGGCTCTCATCTTTTTTTCTTAGATTTATTTATTTGAGAGAAAGAGGGAGAGAGAGAATCTCAAGCAGGTTCCTTGCTGAGTGGGGAGCCTGAGGCGGCCTCCAACCCAGGACCTTGAGATTAAGACCTGAATCAAAACCAGGAGTCTGGTGCTTAACCCACAGGAGGCCCCCAGGCGCCCCAAGCAAGCTACTGTAATCTTTAAGATTGGGCAGCCCTTGGGTCATGATCCCGGGTCCTGGGATGGAGCCCCACATCGGGCTCTCCGCTCAGCAGGGAGCCTGCCTCCTCCTCTCTCTCTCTCTCTCTCTCTCTCTCTGCCTGCCTCTCTGCCTGCTTGTGATCTATCAAATAAATAAATAAAAATCTTTAAAATAAAAAATTAAAAAATAAAAAGATTGGGCAGCCCTTCCCATAAAACGCTGGGCCAGGCTGGAACAGATTAAGGACTAGGTTCTCAGTGAAACCTGTTTCAGAATCACCCGGGGCAGCTTATTAAAAATGCAAATTCTAGGGGCGCCTGGGTGGCTCAGTGGGTTAAAGCCTCTGCCTTCGGCTCAGGTCATGATCCCAGCCCATGATGCTGGCATTGGGCTCTCTGCTCAGCAGGGAGCCTGCTTCTCCCCTCTCTCCCTCTGCCTGCCTCTCTGCCTACTTGTGATCTCTTTTTGTCAAATAAATAAATAAAAATCTTTGTTTAAAAAAATGCAAATTAAAAAAAAAAAAAAAAAAGCAAACTCCTCTAGGACGCCCCGACCTACAGGAGGCTTTGCATTTTTAACCAGGGCCCTCTAATGAGTCTTGTGCATAATAAAATTTGAAAACCACTGATATAAAAAGTCTACAACTCTAGGGCAAGCGTCACAGAGTCCGGACAAGGCGGAATCAAGATGTCTACTGCTTTCAGCCATAGGAGTACAGACTCTGAGGCCCCCCAGGGAAGACAGACTCTTCACCTGGGGTGTAAATGCAAATTCCTGTCCACTTGATTCTGCTCGGGCAGTCCCAGGTGGCCCAGTGCCACCGAATGCTGGAGCAGAGCTGGAGGATTAGTTCATAATCCCCATAGCCAGGGTTGGATAAGGCGCAAAAGGAAGCTACGCAAACTCAAAAGTATTTTGAAACACCGAACTCCCCTTTAAAATGCAAATACTCCCCCAGAAGGCAGAAGCTACTCATTTTATGACGACTTCTTTGAATCAGATTGCTTTCCTCTTAGCTGAACTCAGTCCCACCCAGATGGTAGACGGTTTTTACTAGAGGGGGAGGAGATAGGAGTAAACAGGCCTGAATGGGATCTGCCCTGAAGGTCTCAGAGGGACCAAGGGCAGCAAAGGGTTTTTGCTCCCTGGAGGAGGGAGGCCAACAGGTGTGAGAGGTTGCAGGAGAGAAGGGCATCAAAGACCAGTTTGCCTGCTTGCAATACTGATTTTAATAGGGAGACCGAGGTGTGGCCAGCACTGGGCCAGGCCCTGAGATGCTCACAGAAACAAGACACAGTCCTGTCCCTGCAGGATTGGAGGCCCAGCAAGTTGGTCTCCAGCACTGAGGGAAGAAGCCACCCCTTGACACCCTCCCGCTCTTGGCGTGGTGCCACTGGTTGCTGAGACCAGCCTAAACCACGGCAGGGCAAGATCTTAGTCAACACTGGAATGTCTGAAAACATATCCAGTACTTCTTTAAGAATTCTGTACATAGAATTCTCCAGAGAATATAGGTGACTATAAGAGAGTTTAAAACCATTAATTTGAGGCCTTTAAATTAAAATCTTAAATTAAGGAAAAGTCATATAAGGGAGGGGAAAAAACTTTTCCTCTACCATCTTAGGTTCAGTGTCTAGGGCCTGCAAATTAAATTGACAAAGAATAACAGAAAGAAAGGCATATGATTTTTGTTGATGTTAATATTTTTTATACACACAGGGAGCTTCAGAGAAAAGACATGGAAACCCCATTTTAGCAAAGGATGATAAATTGTGGAGAACTGATTAGACAAAGGAAAGGGGGTTTGGGCTTCTAGAAGTAGTAAATTGTGGGAAGGTGGATATATGGATATATGGGAGAAACTAATGGAAGATCAGAGTTATTTTAGTAAAGTCTGTTTATGTAGATTCACCTCGGCCTTGACACCCCTTCTGTAGTGATAAGAGGCGCTCTCCCCTTCCTGGTACAAGGACGGCACCTTTCTCACAGGAAATTTATGTCCTGCTTTTAGGCAGATGGGGGAGGGCAGAGAGCACTTCCTGTGTCCGCTGTTTCTCAGTTGCCTTCAGCTCAAAATAAGCCTTTTGCCAAAGTGGCATATTTGGAAGTGGCTTATTCGGATCAACTTCAGCCATTAAAGTCTTTGCTGTTTTTTGAACTCAAGTTCAAAACCTTCACGTCCTTATGGAGGTGATGAGGGTGACTCAGCATCCCTCCTTTGCTCCCGGACAGAACCGATTTGTCCAGCCGTCCTCCTTCAAGCTCTGACTTGCTCTCCCGGTGCACCTGTGCCTCCCACACCCTCTCCCAGCTCAGCCAGTGCCCTCCCTGCTCTGCAATCTGTTCCATAGCCCGTCACCACACAAAGTTTTTCTGCACTTTGTAAGTTATAAGGTGATGTCTGCGCTCCTGACCCCCTCTTTCCCTTCTCTGCCACCAAGACTCAGTCTAACTTGTTTTCTTGTAACAACTTCATGCTCCCTATGACTTGCAACTCTGGGATGGGTTCAAGTCCTACCTTTTCCGCTGACCTTGTGGAAGTCATTTAAACCTGTTAAATCGATCTGAGCTTAGAAATGGGAGGAAAACTAGCTACCTCATGGAACTGATACAAGGAAGAGACCAGATATTGCTGGGTTGCTGTACTTCCTTGAGCTGCCCCATTAATTTTGGATGGAGCCTGTTCAAGCCTTTAGATGTCTTTCTCTTGGGCCAACTCATTTCTTAAGGCTCTACTATAGTTCCAGTGCTGTTTAAGGCCCTCTTCATTCCTCCCACAAGGATTTTGAACACTTAGGAAGTTCAAGACGGTGTGCTAGATAAGGAGTCAGCAAAGTATGCCGGCTATTTTTATAAAGCTGAGAGCTAAGAATGGCTTTTACGTTTTGGAGTAGGCTGAATAGTGTCCTCTTAAAATTCATGTTTATCAGGGACTTCTGAATGTGACCTTTTTGGGAAACAGGGTCTCTGCAGATACCATTAGTTGAGGATTTTGATATAAATTCATCCTTCAAAGGGGACACTGCCCTGCCCGTGCTTTGATGTCAGACTGTAGACTCCAGAAACTGAGAGAATAGTATTTATTGTTT
>ML108751.1:52086-73652 GCA_003697995.1 Taxidea taxus jeffersonii | reverse complement strand
AAAAAAAAAAAGTGGAGAGAACTTGATTGGGCTGGAGACTAGATCAAGCCCAGTGCTAGATTCTAGGTGTATTTTGATCTATTAGAAGAAATTGTATCCCAAATTTTTTAGAAGAAAAAAAAAACCCAATGTGTATACAAAGAATAAAGTTAGATACAGTGAAGGATAAAATATGACTATAATAATAAAGGTTCAAAAAAGATTTTTTTAAGAGTGTTATTAAGATAAACTAGTTAAAAACCTTAAAAGAGGAAAGGGTAGAAGTTAAAAAAATAGCAGAAGAGAAAAAAATTTAAAAAATCAATTAATCTTTGCAAGACTAAATATTCGTGGGGAGAAAGCCATGAATTCCATGCTTTGCTTTCTCCTCTGGAATTCTGCTGTTCTCCTTGGTAAGTGAACTTGGTCTTGGCTGGATTTCTTGTTGATCTTCTGGGGGAGGGGCCTGTTGTAGTGATTTTCAAGTGTCTCTGTCCCAGGCGGAATTGCACTGACCTTACCAGGGGCCGGGCTAAGTAATCCTCTCAGGTTTGCTTTGGGGAGCTTTTGTTCCCTGAACACTTTCTGTAGAGTTCCAGAGGACGGGAATGAAAATGGTGGCCTCCCAATCTCTGGCTTGGAGGAGCCGAGAGCTTGGTGCCCCACTCTTCAGTGCACCTTCTGAGAAAAGCACTTAATCAATTCCATCTTCCCAGCCTCCAGCCATGCTTGGAGAAAATCGCGTGCAATCACTCCTGTCTCACTGGCCTCCGTTTGCATTCCGAGGTCACCCAGCCTGTGACCAAGCATCTCTGTCTCTGGCACAGAGCCCCACCTGGATTCTCTGAACCCCCCTGATCCCTGGGCTCTCCCAGGTCAGAGTCTCCCCGGATCTTGTGGGGACCCCACGCACAGAGCACCAGCCTGCGTCACGGATTATGGTTCAAGGTAACCCCGAGTTGAGAGCTCACTCCTGTGCTCTGTCTCTGCAGCTGGCTTCCCTGCTATACTCCCTGTGAGCTCTGCAACACTCAGACACCCTCGATCCTTTTGTGACCCTGCAGGACCTGAGGTCACACTGTTCTCATGAGGTCTTCACCCCAGTGTAGCCTCTGGAGTGATGTCCCTCCATGGAGCAGATTTTTTAAAGTCCTGATTTTGTGCTCTGTTCCTCCACCCCTTGCCAGGAGCTGGCCCCTCCCCTGTGGTCTATTTTCCTGTCGCATTGGATTCACTTCTCCGCTGCTCCTACCTTTCAGAAAGTGTTTGATTTTCTGTTTCTAGAATTGTTGCTCTTCTTCTTTTTGATCTCCTTTTGGATTCATAGGTGTTTGGAATGGTTTGATAAGCTATCTAGCTGATCTCCTGCTGCCTGATGTCATCTCAGCCTGCTACTTCTCCGCCATCTTGACTCCTCCCTGGATCTCACAGAATTTTTTCTGCTCTCTGAAGTCTTGTTAATATATCCCTTGAAGCTAACATCATCTCATGACTTTTAGAAGAACAGTTGCTAATAGTATTCCCTTTTTTTTCTTTTCCTTAAAATGATTTTACTCATTTATTAGAAAGAAGGAGAAAGAGTGAGAGAGAGCAGAGCAAACATGAACGGGGGATGGGCAGAAGGACAAGCTGACTCTCCAATGAGCAGGGACCTCCACAAGGTGCTCAATACTAGGACTCTGGGATCATGATCTGAAAGGAAGGCAGACACTTAGCCAACTGAGCCACAAAGGAGCCCATATTTTTTTCACAGAAATTAGTCTGTTTATTCACTTTTTTTCCCTAATGGAACAGTTATTTTTCTTTACAATAAAGTATTATTATGGCTTATTATAACATAGGTCAACAGTGTTAGTCTTTTTATTTTTTTAATTTTTGTCTACATGCCATTTCATAGTTTGCATATTTGGATATTATTCATTTTCATTAAAAAACAGTAAGTTGAGGTTCTAGTCTGTCTCTTAAAAAACAGGATTTTGAGGAACCAATTACAAAGTTGAAAATAGAGCTATCCTATGGCCTAACAATTACACTACTGGGTATTTACCATAAAGATAGAAATGTAGTGATCCAAAGGGCACCAGCACCCAAGTGTTAATAGCAGCAATGTTCACAATAAGAAACTATGGAAAGAGCTCAGATGTCCAACTACAGATG
Organism: Taxidea taxus jeffersonii; assembly: GCA_003697995.1. Lineage (NCBI taxonomy): Eukaryota > Metazoa > Chordata > Mammalia > Carnivora > Mustelidae > Taxidea > Taxidea taxus. The sequence goes on along the minus strand of ML108751.1, from coordinate 71,516 downwards.
AGTGGATAAAGAAGATGTGGGATATATATATATATACATATATATATATACACATACATACACACACATATATGTGTGTGTGTGTATATAATCTCATATCATATATATATTTATATGTATATTTATTTATATATATATGAAACATATATGTGTGTGTATATATATCCCATCATATATGTATGTATGTGTATATAGATATAGATATAGATATAGATATGTATGATTGGATATTATGAAGCCATTCATAAACAGAAATCTTACCATTTGCAATAATGTGGATGGAACTAGAAGGTATTATGCTATGTCAAATAAGTCAATCAGAGAAAGACAATTACCATATGATCTCACTGATATGGGGAATTTGAGAAACAAGGCAGAGGATCATAGGGGAAGAGGAAAAGAATGAAACAAGACAAATCTAGAGAGGGAGATAAATGCTAAGGGACTCCTAATCTCAGGAAATAAACTGAAGGTTGCTGGAGTGAAGGGGAATGGGTGAGGGTATATGTTGTGGTGAGTGCTGTGTATTATGTAAGACTGATGAGTCACAGACTTGTACCCCTGAAACAAATGATACATTTTATGTTAGTAATCAAAATAAATTAAGAAAATTAAAAATTAAGTAGAATTTGTGATTCTCTGGATTCCAAGGGGTGCTGTGGTCCTAAGAAGAGCATAGAGACTGATAATCACCTCCCTCCCACATGTGAGGAGCTTGATTCTGCTTTAGTGGGACTGGGTGAAATGACCTCTCCAGGTATGTGACCATCTTGCACTGTGACCCTCTAAGCCCCTGGAGACACTGGATGCTGGTCTCCCTCAGGCCCTGAGGAACATAGGTCTTCTCTACCTTCTTCCTGTGACTAGAACCATCACCAGATCGGAGTGATACAGTGATCGGACATGGGGATGGCTGCAGCATATTTGTATGAAAGTCTATTTCCAAGAACAATGGAGAAGAATGAGCAAAACCCAGTGTCTCCAGTCCCACAGTGGTCCTCAAGAGGCTGTAGTGTTCTGTTTCCCACATGGCTTCACCTTCATTGGTAACATACAATCCACAGGAGATTCTCCCTGTTATCATAGTGCAGCTCACTGAAGAGTTCCTGCCTCACATGCAGGCGGTGGTGCAAACCCAGCCCCACCCCATCTGGGATCCCAGAAGAATCCCCTGCTCCTTCCTTGGAGTCTGGGCCAGCAGGAAAATCCAAGTCAGCACAATTAAAATCCCTGCTCATGTGAGTAAATGTCAGGGAACACAGTTGGAAACAAGGCTCTTCTGATGGAAGTAAGTGCTGTGAGGTGTCTTGGGAGGAGAACTGGGGTGGAACTCCCACAAAATGGAAGACACAAAGTTAGTGACAGATGACAGATTTTTCGGCTCCCAAGGGCATCTCTGAGCTGACAGCATCCTGTGCAATGACTGGTTCAATCTTCTTCTTCCTCCTCTTCTTGTTACTTCCATCTCTCCTTATTCTCCCTTCTTCTCCTCTTCCACCTCCTTAACCTTATTCTCCTTCTTTTAAGATTTATTTATTTATTTGAGAGAGAGAGTGAGAAGGGGGGACAAAGGGAGAGAGAGAGAGAATCATCAAACTGACTTCCCACTGAATGTGGAGACCAACGAAGTACTGGATCTGACAACCCTGAAATCAGAGTCTGAGCCAAAATCAAGAGTGAGACACCTAACTGACTGAGAAACTCAGGTGCCACAGTGACTGACTGGATCCATCTTCTAACAGGTTCTATTTGCCTGTCCAGCTTCCTTATTCCCTCAGCCATTCATTCCACCACATTTTTTAGGTTCCTCAGACAGTTGCCCTCTGGAAGGGCAGGGGCTGTGTGCTGGGACCCGGGAATGAATTAGATTGCTCCTTTCTTAGATCCTTTATCTCTGCATTAAATGCTCTACCATACTCCTAATCATCCTTGACATCACCTTCTCCCCACTCCAAGGCCTCCCAAAACTTTGATATCCTTCCAAAAAGAGTGAATGACTCTGTTACACCTGTCATTCTCACAGGATGGGGAGGAAATCCAACCTTCACCTGGGATTCCTTTAGGAACTGCTTTCTTTTTTTTGTGAACAGTCCAAGGCATAGCCTTTCCCTGGACAACGTTCCTCTCCATCCCTTATGGGAATCTGTTTCTTATTCCTGTTTCCACCTTCTCCTTCTCGTATCTATGCTTGACTATGACCAGAAACAGATATGGGACACGTAGGTGGAATAGATGTTTGGTTATAGACAACTACCCCATACAGAGAAGATGCACCATCCCATGGGAACCAATATTCTAGTGAAGATCCATATTTCTCCCTGAGTGTACTCATTCAGGTTCTTCCTCACATGGAGAGCTGCAAGGTGGGTCAGACACCCACATTGTAGGGAGGACTGATGATATTTGGCAACTTCCTCACCTAAGGATTCACTTAAATAATCTCTTCCCCCTCAACATGAATTATCCACTGGCAAGCATCCCTTAACTGTTGTCATGCACATGTCATATCCTACAGATATCTATTTATTTTTAATATTGGCCAAAATAGTGATATTGTATGTGAAAATGATGCAAATGATGAATGTCTGAGTCTTACTGTAGAGGATAAATACCCAGTGGATTGTATAACTTATAAATACATAGCTGAAAATGTCTCAGTGATGAAACATATAAATCAATAAAATAAAAGTATAATTATCTGTAAATAATTTATAATCAGAATTTTATAGTCTTCTAGCTGCACAGTTCCCATGTAAATATAAAGTTGATCAATGGGGTGGAATATATTATTTTCTCCATCGTCATGTAATCCTACAGTCCAAGGTGGGTGTCAAAGCTTGAGAGGTTACCTCTGGACATCACTGACCTCCTTAAAGAAAGAGGAATCTGGGTCCAGGAGGAAGGTGGTGGCAGATGCTGGAGGCTGGAATAGGGAGTGGGGAACTGGTCAACCAACAGAGAGGAGCTGGGTATGGAGAGGTCCCATGTCCTCTCCCAGGGACACCCTGAAGAGCCAGAGAGCTGAAGCAGAGCTCTCCCCTCAGTCCTGACATAACCACTGGGTCAGGAGCACAGAGGCGGCTCCTTCCTGATCCCTCCTATTACTTCCCTACCGGCAGCAGTCAGAAAATAGGTGGTGCTTCTAAAATATGTGTTTCAAAAATAACTACATAAGTTCTAGAACATATAAACAAGTTATTTCACAATCTATACAATTAAAAAAACTGTATGCTTTTCTGTTTTATCCATAAGAATTGGAGGCAGTGAAGGTTCAGTTTAGTTCTTAAACTCATCCTGTGCTCAGAATCTACCCTGTGAGATTGCTCATTTTATATTCATGGATGCAGAGCTTTCCTCTCATAGTACCTCCTGTTTCATTACTTGTTCCTACTCTTCCAAAATAGGGAACAAGTTTTTTTATCTCCTCTAAGCTGTATGTATTTAGCATCTTCTACAGGAGTTCATGTAGTAAATTCTTTACAATAACCAGGTGATTTTCTCTATATCAGCAATGAAGAAACCCAAGAGGATATCAAAAAACAATTTCATTTAAGATAGTTTCAAGAAGAAGAGAACTTTTAGGAGTAACCTTAACCATGTAGGCAAAAAACTTGTAAACTGAAAAGTACAAAGATTGTTAAAAATATAAAAAGATTTAAATAAGTGAGAGGAGCCCACATCCATCAGTTGGATGACTTAATATTGTGAACATACAACCAACACCCCCCAAATCCATGTCCACATTCAGAGCTGTACTTCCATGAATTTATTGGTCCTGGTTTAAACCCACAATGTCTACAGCTCACCCCCCTGCTTATTGGAGGGTTTTGGATAAATGTCCGTACTTTGGACCCAGATTTTAGACAGTCATCCCCCATTAGATCCACATTAGGCCATGAGGATTTTCAGTGTTGGAGAGAAGGAAGAACCCTACAATAGAAGAGGGTTCCATTTATAGTAAGGTTCTGTGTATACCAATCTTCATTCTAATTAAAATCATAAAAATGGATATATATATATATATAATATCCTACTGATATGTGTGTAACATATATATCTAATATATATTAATATATATCAATCACATATTATATATAATTAATAATATGTGTGTAACATATATGTTAATATATTAATTATATGTAATATAATTAATTATATGTAATATAATATATGTTATTATCATATATTAATTATATGTAATATAATTATATGTAACATAATTATATATATTACATATATATGTAATATAATTAATATATGATAATAACATATATGCTACACACATATCAGTAGGATATGACATATATATAATTCATAATATGTATAATTAATATATTATAACATATATATGTGTATAATATGTGTAATGATTTAACATATATAATTTAACATATGTATAATTTAACACACATATATATAAGTTAAATAGCATCTTTCAGGTTACATTTCGAGGAAACTTTGAACCCAGAAAAGTCAGTAGGAGCAGAAGAATAACTACCCTGGCAGCGTTCTTTTCTCATGGCAAAGACTGGCATCGTAAGTCCTTGCAGTGCGGGCTCATGGGACCTAACAGGATAATCTAAACCCACAACAACAATAACTATGGTCAAACAGGAAGGCAGGTCCATGTATAATTACTATGATTTGTGAACTACTTTAGTACTCTGAGAAGTTATGACCCCAAGCTCTTGAAAGAGAGAGGCCCCAATGTCAGGTAATCCTGAAATTCCTGCTAACATAAGCACTGTGCAACACACCACGCATGCAATCATTCGGAGGTCATTAGTGACCTGGGGGTGGGGAATGACAGCCAAAACAGCACAGAGGGCACCCCTTCATTCTACTGCCCTGGGCAGTGACATCATTCTAGATCTAATTGCAAAATTCTGGGCATCATTCTTGGAGCTCTGGGAGGTGTAGGAGGGGCTGGAGGACTTGGCGTCTCCCAGCAGGTGGCGCTGTGGGAATGGGCCTGTAAGGACTGGTTTCTAGTCCAGACCAACTAGGGAAATACTCTTAAGAATTCTTGCACACTTGGTAGAAAGTGTCTTCACTGAATTCTTGCACACTTGGCAGGGAGTGTCTACACTGAAGTATGACTGGAGCCCCTGCATGGGGCTGCATGGAGGCTCAGCTCTGACTTACTCCCTCTTTCCTGCCTCATCCTCCACCCCATGGGGGACTTGCCCAGGCTGGTGTTTAGATAGAGACAGACACACCCACATCTAGAAAGCTCACATCATGAAAAAATCTCACCTGCCATGCTACCTGGGTCTAGGGCAAGAGACCCCTGTGGAGGGGAAGGGGGGAAGCCAACACTGTGGCCTCAGCTAATGGAACTCTGGATTTCTATGTCTTGTCCTGATTCCTCTATAACCTTCCCCCTCATAGACAAGGAGTCCCCTTTAAGGTTGAAGAGAAAAGATGCTGGGTGCGGGAGCCATTTGCCCTGTTTAGTTGCCGAATGAAGCCCCATTTTTTCTGTCACCTTAGAACCTCTAGCTTTCCTTACAGGGCCCTGTCAGACTGTGCTATCCAGGGCATCTGAGTCTTTGTTAGGGGGAAAAGGAAAAAATATGGTATTATTATAAATTAAAAGTAAATATTGCATATTACAAAATTATATATACTATATAAGCATATATTGAATGTGCACAATATGTTATATTGAATTATTACACATATCATTATATTATCTGTAATCTGATGTATATAGATATCAGGTATGGTATAAAATACTATAGATTCTATATAAATATTTTATCATATATGGCATATGTTGCTTGTTGCATATGCATTTCATATATTCTAAATTATACATCTAAGTACTATAACTTACATATAGAGGGAGGGAGAGGAATGCAAATTTACTGTGTGTGGGAACTAATATGAGTTTGCTCCATTCTGAGTTAAATTTAGAGACAGAGCCAGGTGTGTAGTCACACAAAGGAATCTGTATTTGCAGCGAATAAGGAGATCACAGGGAATAACTTGCAAAGCCTTGACTCTGGGAGCAGGAGAGAGTGGGTACTTTTTATTTAGTATTTGGGATGAATATTCAGAAGGGGAACTTTGTCATCCCATGTCAAGGTGGGCATAAGGTGTGTCAAAAGGACTGAGAACACAGGCCTCTACAAGCATCCTCTGCTATGTTACTGCAGGCTGAACTCCTCCTAATGCAGAGACTCTCACATTATAATGAAGAAGACATGGCTGTCCCAAAAGGGGAAGGGGCTAGGGACCTGTCCCCAGAGCCAGGATACACTGGAAGGGTCTGAGCTCCTTGTCTGGGGTAAGGTTTGTGGGGCCTGGTTTCCTTGGTATTATAGCCCTCCATGGACAGTGTCCATCAGCATGGTCCTTCAGAGATGAAAAGCATAGCCCAAAGACAGCTCTCCCTTGTGACTACCATCATCACCTTAGAGTCAGCAGGGGTTGGTGGGGGGAGTTTACCTGTTCTTTCCAACTTTATGAGGGGCTCCTGGGCCCTGGGTTTTTCTCCAACACCCAGTTTTCCAACACCTGTGCTCAGCACTGTCTCTAGAACTTCATAGTAACAAAGGATCTTCTGATCCATGGTATGATGCCTTGAGAATGTGTGTGACAGTTTCTCAGGGCTCCCTTCAAGGTCAGGGATCCCAGATGATTACCGTGACTCCCCAATTTATTCATGATGAAATATATTTCAGTAGTCCTCAAACTCATAGTTTTTGTTGTCATTTCTTAAAACTATGATATTGGTCATTTATTTCTGTATTTTGTGATGACTTATAGAAGCTGACAAGTTTTTTCAGATATATGTATTATCCATTATATATTTTTTGTTTTTCTTTTAAGTTTTGGTCCTCTTTATTTTCAAATTTGTTGCCCATAAAACTGCATACTTTTCTCCAGTGTATCAATGGAATTTTTGTTAAACAAACACAAAGTGATTGGGTAGGAACCTTTTTGTGATATAAGTTAGGCTTATAGACACAGGCATTGAAGATAGCAAATAGCATCTAGGAATAATTGTATGAAACATACAAAGTACTAGCAGTACTGAAAGGAATATAAAAACATATTTTATTGATACTGTAGTGAACACTATTTTGACAGAGGTGGACATTCTTTAAATGTGTATTTCAAGAATGTAGGGGAGGTAGACCTGGATGGGTCAGTTGGTGAAGCCTCTGCCTTAGGTTCCAGGCATGACCTCAGGGTCCTGGGATCAAGCACTGTGTCTGGCTCACCAGGGAGTCCGCCTTTCCCTCTCCTTCTGTTGCCCCCCCCCCCCCCCCGAGATAGTACATGCACTCTCTCTCTCTCTTTCTAATAAATAAATAAATAAAATATTTTAAAAATAAAGAATGTAGATAAGAGTGAATGAATGAATGAATGATGCAGACTGAGCCCTCAAATCGGCAGTTACTGTATTATTTTCCTCCTTCCTTAAGAGGGAGGGAAGGTGTCTCCCAGCCCTGTTCATCTGTGTTTCCACACCTATCCACAGGTCACATATGGTCGCCATGTGACAGAGGGACAACAGACTATCAGCAGACCCCCACCTGCTCTTCCACTTGACCTTATCTGTGTCTTCTGCGCATCCCCATCATTGTGGAATCACTCTCCATCAACCTGACACTTTCACCCATCCCTCCCTCTTTCAGCCCAGAGTCCAGTTGGTCACCTTCCTGTGTCACACCAGGGGACACATGACATTTCTCCCTTCCCTGTTTCCTCTGCTCTCTGCTTCCTCCAGCTGCCCTCCTGGTATCACCTTCCAGATCTCCCTGTCCCAAGTCCTGTCCTAGAGATAAATCTCTAATAAGCAATACTGACTAGAAGCACAGCTTCTGTTCTTACAGCAAATGGAGGGGAGGTCACAGGATGGCCCATCTGTTGTTCCTACTGGAAACCCAGACCCTGCAGTGTCAGTCCTGCTCAGGAAAGGCCCAGCATTCTCACACTCAGTGTCCTCCTCTATGAAGGTGCATGTGCCCTCCACAAGCTCCTTTTCATGCACAGCACCCAGAACCAGCTCATGCCCTTTGAGGTCTTCCTGTGGTAACAGATTCCTTCTTTTCTCTATTTCCTGTGTCTTGTCCTCAGGTCTACAAAGGTTCACAGGATCTCCTGGGTCAGGTCTGCTCACATATCTTCCTTTAGACCCCAGTTCATGGAGGAAGCCTGATCAGAGACAGCACACCGGGATCTCTGTCTTTCCTGGAGGGTCCCTGTCGCATGGTGGGAACACAGGTTTCACAGAGGCAGGTGAAAGAGAGGCTTTCCATCTATGGGAATGAAAGAGAGATTCTCCTGGAGATGAACAGGGGGCACTGTGAGACTGTGTCTGGGGGTTTCTGCAGGACAGGGTCTCCCAGCAGGGCACCCCTCCACTGACAGGAGGCCCCAATGCTGAGTCCCTAGCTTTCAGTGGGGACAGGGCAGCTTAGCCTCTTTGAAGCTTGATAAGTCCCTGAACCAGGGCTTGTTAGGTGCCAGCAGCTGCTTCACCCAGGCCCACCAGGGGGAAACTAGTGTGACAGGAATTCTCCCTGCGAAAGGGTTATAGACCTAGAAATGCACAAGAAGGGAAAGGAGAGGTGGGTCATACTTGCATGTGCAGCCCCTCCTCTATGAGGACCTTGGGAAGGGAATAAGACATGCTAATGTCAGCCCAGCCTCAGTTCGGTGGCCTAAGAAGAAGCTGTGTCGCCATGGCCTGGGCCACTGTCCTCCTCATGCTCCTCTGTCTCTGCACAGGTAGGGAAAGTCCCCATCGCAAGAGAGTGGCTCCCCACCCTGAGTACGATCCCTCTGGCTCAGCTCCTCAACCACACAAACCCTATCCCTTCTATTCATTCCGATGTGTTTGTGTTTGCAGGTTCCCTGTCCCAGCCTGTGCTGACCCAGCCACCCTCCCTCTCTGCATCTCTGGGATCATCAGCCAGACTCACCTGCACCCTTAGTAGCGACATTGGGGTGGGCAGCTATAATATGTACTGGTACCAGCAGAAGCCTGGAAGCCCTCCCCGGTTTTTCCTGTACTACTACTCAGACTCAGACAAGCAGCTGGGACCTGGGGTCCCCAGTCGTGTCTCTGGATCCAAAGATGCCTCCAGTAACACAGCAATTATGCTCATCTCTGGGCTGCAGCCTGAGGACGAGGCTGACTATTACTGTGCTATAGGTCGTGGCAGTGGGAGCAGCTACCGTTACTCACAGTGTCTCAGACAACAAGGAAGTGAGACAAAAACCCCTGGACCCACAGACCTTGTCTCTGAGCCTCTTTTATTGAGAAACTTCTGTGGGGCGTCCTGTCAGGTGTATGCCTGTGACACGAAGCATGGTGACAGAGACAGATGAGGGGGTGGGACAAAGTCCTGGGGCCTTAGGTTCCAAGCAGTGACAGGTATATTGAGGTGGTCAATTCTCTTCACTGGTGACAGCAGTAGAACACGTCCCCAGGGCTTCAGGCATGGAATGGGGCCCTGCTGGAACTCTGTCCTTTCCTTCCACACAGATCCCATGGAGCCTCTCAAATGTGAACAAAATGCATATTAACACTAATAAATATTAACAGCACTAATACAGTTTCCATGTTAAATGTATTGAAGACAAGATGATAACTATCCAGAAGGCAGCACACATCATACTATATATCATTACACATATATGGGTAATTTATTTATTTATTTATTTATTTATTTATTTATTTATTTATATGACAGAGAGAGACACAGAAAGAGAAGGAGCACAGGCAGGGAGAGTGGGAGAGGGAGAAACAGCCTCCCCACAGAGCAGGAAGCCTGATGCGAGGCTCCATCCCAGGACCCCAGGATCATGACCTGAGCCAAAGGCAGATGCTTAATGATTGAGCCACCCAGGTGCCCCTCTTTTTATTTCTTTTAAATTTAATATAAATTTTAAATTTATTTTATTCTTACATAGTCTGTACACCAAGTGTGGAGCCCAAAATTACAACTCTGAGATCAAGAGTCACATACCCCAGGGACTGAGCCATCCAGGACCCTTCTATATGCATATTATCAGGACAGAATGTCACCTAAGTCTTATTCCAGCCCCCAGGCTGTGCTGTTTGCCTCCAAATGAGAAAACTAATTAAAGAGATGAACTTTCTGAGGATCCTCCCTTCCTTAAGAGAGATTTCAGCCCAAAGCAGTGTTTGTTTGCCCCTGGAAACTAACAGTGAGCTTAGAGTTCAGAATCCACATTGTCTGGATGCACTGCTTTTAATCTAAAATTCTGTCTCTGGGTCCATTATGTAAAAAGCACTGGCAGCTCAGCTCAAGGATGCTCACAATTTGTGTGCTTGTTGTTGTTGTTTCTTAGTATGTGTGTGTGTGTGTGTGTGTGTGTGTGTGTGTGTGTGTGCATGTGTCTGTGTGTTTCCATCTCATTGTAGAATCAAACACACAATCCCTTGGAGCCATAGAATTCCCAGGGTCTCTATGATGGGCAGTAATGTACTTCCTGTAAAATAAAAGCTCAGTATATATATAATGTTTGGCCTCATAGGAGGTCTTCTTAAAGCAGGCTCCTAATTTTAAATTAAAAGAAAGCAGAGCCTTTACTGTGAGAAAGAGACATGTTTCATTTTAATTTAGGCAAATTTACATATGCCTGGAAGATATGTCTTCCTTTGAAAGTTCCAAGTTCAGTTTGTTAATACTAGAAGCTGCCACTATGATTAAGTCAGGGAGATATATGTTCAGTAGTTCCCAAAATTCTTATCTAAATATTCATCCATCAGTAACCCATGGAGGGAAGTCAGGATGTGTGGATCAACAGCCCAGGCTTAGGCCATTCTCCAAAGGACACTAGCTTCCTGTGTGTACCAAGTCAATCTTCATTATTTCAACATTTAGCTCTTATTTTGTTTAAAAACACTTTAGTGAGGGGTGTTAAGAAGGGCACATATTGCAATGAGCACTGGGTGTTATACTCAAACAATGAGTCATGGAACACTACTTCAAAAACTAATGAAGTACTGTGTGGTGATTAATATCGCATAAATAAATACATAAATAAAATTTTAAAAAATCGTATCTTTGTGTATTTCCAGTGGACAAATGGATTTTATATTTAGGTTCTATGTCTGTTCCATCATGGGAAATTTGCTGGCAGTATTCATAATTTTTAGTTATTTTTGTTTCCATTTTAATGCACATATAGGAATGTTTTATTCTCTACTTAAAATCTTTCATGCAGCTATTTATAATCCATGCATCATCTTTAGTGATTTTTGTTTGGATTAAAAAAGATAATTAGATTGTTTTTGTTTCGATTGTTAACATTTTAGAGTACTTTATATATTCTGTGTGCACCTATTGAGATTAAATGAAGAAAAAAGAGAATTAAAGTAATAGTCCTTCTACCTGCTACTCCAGTTGTTCACAACCGTATGATAGAACTGAACCAAAGTTGCCAAACTTCTTGTTGGTGTAAAGGCATCCTTGTCCTGTGGATTTTTAATTAAAGGGAAATAAAGCTTGGACTTAAGGCAAGAAAGAATCACTGGGAAATGACCATTCCTTAGGACTCAGATATCAATCCATGAAAGTGGAGAATGAAATTCTCATTAAAAATAAGAAATATGCAAGGGGACATACATTGCCCAGTTCCTGCAGGAAACAGAAGGACAAAGGAGGGAGGGAAGGGAGGAAGGAAGGAACAAAGGGAGTAAAGGAGAGAGGGAGGAGGAAAAGAAAGAGGATTTCACTAATCATTGACTCACACAATATCATCTTTCTTTCCAGATTCTGTTCCCTGAGGTCACATTCCTGACCTGGATATACCTCTCCAGGGACCCCATGTCCTTCTTTCCCAAGACCACCATGAAGTCCCTTCTTCTGTGCCCCGTGACCCCTGGGCTGACCTTGGCTGTCCACTATCCGGTCTCCAAGCCTGGAGGAAAGATGGAAGGGAAGGAGCTGTCAGGTGGTGGCTTTGGGTCAGAACTCCTGGATCCACAGAACTGGGGAGAATGAATGCTAAAACAGTGCATCTCTTCATGGGTCCCAGAGTGCCCTGGGGGACCTCTCCTTGCCATCTTCCCTCTCTGTAGAGATACAGCCACAGGGATCTCATGCACATACCAGGTTCTCCTGGGATTTTTCTGGGTACAAGGAAATATCTTCTAAGGGCCATGCAGAGGATGAGCATTTATGGCAGCCTTCCTTCTTGGGAGGAGCTGGATCTTTAGCTGTGACCACAGGGATTCCCCGGCATGATGGCACATGTCCAATGTCCTCCATACATATTTCACTGATTATCACCTCTACCTGCTGTTGCTGTCGTCCCATCCTCACACAGGGGTGCCCCCTTCTTCTTCACAGTCTCCAAATTGAGAGCTAAGACTCATATTTTATTACCTCTTTCCTTCTACTGAGAGATACAGGAGAACATGGTCCTATGGGCCCCCCTCCTAAGTATGTCTGATATGTTCCTTTTAATTTTCCATTTATTGTCCTGCCATGGATTTCTCATGCCCACACACAATCCTCTTGTCTGATGTGATTCTTATATATCCGTAAGATGCCTGGTTGTACACAGAATATAATGTGTCACATCTCCCTTACCAGATCTCCACTGCCCCATGGATAATTATTTGCTTAGGGGTCTTCCCCACAGTCCTCTGCACCCCAAACACCCCCCAGGGCCACTGTCACATGGCACTCTGTTCATGGGAAGGGCTGGGTGTCTACTGTTCCACTGGCCTGTTTCATTTAAAAGGAGGGAGGGGATTAAAAATGATATTTCAAGCCTCCTCCATAGCAGCTGAATTTTAGAATGAAGCCAAACTATGGATAGACAATGGTCTATGAGAATGTAGGCAAGTTTTATTTTTATATTTGGTGGTGGTGGTGGTGCTCACAAGGGAGATTCTCTTAGATTCAGGAAGCCATTATGGAGACAACACATTCTCTCTATATCTGTAAAGTTCAACTAGCACGTGTTTCATTACATCTACAAGCCCACACAATTGGACAATGACTTTAGTGGTCTTTCATGTAATTGGTCCATTTGTATCATCAGGTGATTCAGTGCCTAGGCAATTTAAACTCCATATATTATTTTCACATATTGTTTTTTTTTTCTTTTTTTAAAGATTTTATTTATTTATTTGACAGACAGAGATCACAAGTAGACAGAGAGGTGGGCAGAGAAAGAGAGGAAGGGAAGCAGGCTCCCTACTGAGAAGAAAGCCTGATGTGAGCCTGGATCCCAGGGTCCTGGGATCATGACCTGAGCTGAGGGCAGAGGCTTTAACTCACTGAGCCACCCAGGCACCCCATATTGGTTTTTCTTTAAAAAAAAAAGTAAATTATTTTACAGAATTAGTCATCCTGATTCCTGAAGAATCAATTAAAATGAAATGTTAAACTTGTATGTGTGGAACCAAATAATGCTCATCAATGAAGTAAGCTTTTAATGGACAACAGATCTAAAATAGTCAGTTATACAATTTAAAATTGGATTTTCAAACATGTCTTTATGCTATATTTTAGCAAATATTTCAGAAGAGAGTGAAGTACACATAATCTTCCTTATCACAGTCAAAGTAATTAACTATTTGATTTTTATCCACCTATCTGTTATGCATTTCAAATTGTACTGTGGTTGACCAGCAGGCCCCTACCATGGAGAATGTCATCAGCAAGAGCCAGGTATGTCACTGACACCTGTTTTCTGGGACCTGCAGCTTTCATGTTCCAGAATAATCATTTTTCCTTCCTAGTTTGTACCCTGAGTTCCTTGTGAAAGGTACTGAGTTGTGTGCTTCACATGTAACAAGAGGTGGCTCTGCCATACAGTTACCAGGTCTGCCAGCCTAGGTGTCTGTACATGGACGTCTGCACACATCTGAGGACACTTGCAGGTGCTGTGTATCGGTCTTGTCCCCAGGCTCCAGACCCACTGGCACTTCACACAGACAATCAAGGTCTGAGACTGAATTCTTCTGGAAGTGAGCCCTTCCTTAGGGATACCCAAGGGCCTTTTCAGACTCAGAGCTGGACTCAGATTAGATTCTATGTCAGGATATTCATGTGCTTCCTCCTCTGCATCCTCCTCCCTAGCCACCCCCCACAATGTGGAGGGCAGGAGGAGAGTAACCTTCAGACATGTCCACCTGTGAACTCCCTCCTTATGGCCTTTGAGCTTTTGGGCTACTCCTGTGGTTGGGGGTTGGATGTGTATGAGAAGACACTGCTAAGGGATGTGGGTGGCAATGAGAGAGACTGAGGGAGGTCCCAGCAGATCTGTAGATCTCAGAGTTAATAGCTTAGAGTTGGCTGCATCTTGGCATGGATGTGTCCTTTCCACATGCTGCCCAGGTTCTGCACAGGAGATAGGCATGATGCAGCAGGGGACTCACCTTCTCTCTCCTCATATGCTAAGGTATCTCCTCATGGGATAGACCCGAAGCAGACACACACGCACATGCCATGTCCCTGATCTACCAGCACTCAGCCTCCCTGGGCTCTTATCCACACCTCCTTCTATACCTGATATGAATGCGATGATCCTGAATCCAAGAACCATGCTGGGGACAGTGGTGGCAGCATCTCCATGGTCTGGCCAGTTCTCATCATGACACAGCCCCTCTTGTCAGCTGAGACCTCAGCAGGGTTGTGCACACATGTGGCAAATCTTCTGTCTCCCTGAGTGATACCAATGCCTACTCAGCAGGACTGCAATGGAAATGTGGAGCACTCAGATTGGGTCTTAACTGGGGACCTCACTCAGGGACAAAAGGTCAAGTCTGATATGGCTAAACATTAAGAACCCAAATGCTCTGATTGTCCCATTCCCTGTGAGGTGGCACCTCTCACTCTGAAAGTCACACAGTGATCTCCAGGGACACTTACAGAGGTCAAGAATGCCAGGAGAACAATGGTTAGGTACCTGGAAAACCTGAAGGTAGATGATCCATGAGCTTGAGCTGGTCAGCGGGAAGAGAGAACTGGTGACATTGAGAGGTCACACTCCTCAGCCACCAAATGTGGGAGAGATGGTGGTGTTTGCTCTGGGCCTCTATGGCCCATGGCTGAGAGCCACCTGGAGATGCCTTAAATCCTGTCCCAGAGAGTCTCCTCAGGTATAGAATACTGACCTCAACAGGCATTTGGTTTGTAGAGGTGTCCTGAATTACCCACAAACCTGACTCCGAAAATTAGACTTGTTATCAATCACAGGGATATTGATCAATGAATTTTTGTTAATAAATGCACTCATTGGGGCGCCTGGGTGGCTCAGTGGGTTAAAGCCTCTGCCTTCGGCTCAGGTCATGATCTCAGGGTCCTGGGATCGAGCCCTGCATCGGGCTCTCTGCTCTGTGGGTAGCCTGCTTCCCCCTCTCTCTCTGCCTGTCTCTCTGCCTGCTTGTGATCTCTGTCTGTCAATAAATAAATAAAAATATAAAAATAAATAAATAAATAAATGCACTCATTGCTGTCCTATGTTGGCGAGGACAAGGTCCTCTGTGCCAGCAGTGTGTGGGGACTGCATAGATGTTTCTCATGATGGCTTTGTTTTCTCTGACAGATTACAAACTCTTGTCCATCACCCATTGCCTTGCTCTGACCACAAAATCACCTCAAAGGAAGCACATGCTACTTGCTGACAAGGAGTCAGAGCCCATGCTCTGCCCTTTAGTCTTCCCTTCTGCTGTTTGACCAGCATTATTCCAAGGTGGGCTTATCATCCATATCAACATGTGAGACGTCTGAGCACATGGAGGTTTGTGAGGGAGTGCAGCTTCCATAAGAGGTGGGAATGTTGTGACCCTTCAATTTCTGGTGAATTGGGCCCAGGTGAAAATCCTCCCTCTCTTTGCTAATACAAAGCCCAGACAAGGCCATCTATGGCTCTGGGAAGTCACTGGGACTCACTGAAGAGCATGCCCTGAGCCCAGAGTTTGCAGAGGAGGGGTATGAGGCAGTGGAATTTGGTTTAGAAGGGTCTGAGAGCATGGAGATCAAGTCTTCCCCCCCACACAAAGCAGACAGAATTCCGCTGGGCTCTCAGGGCTTTAGGCCATGATGAAGTGTTTGTCCATAACCAGAAGGGGGCACTGTGGAATGGTTGTGAAGTCTCTCAAGCTGCTGGGTGAGGACAATTCAATTAAAGGAGCCTGGGATTGGGGGCTGGGTTCTAGGCTCCCTGATGGGGACTCAGCAGCTGTGTCCTCTCAGAACTGGCAGACTCCTCTAAGTAGGGACCTGTGTGTGGTCTCAGCAGGTGCTTTCTCTTAAGGTTCTCCCGAGGGCTAGAGCCAACTGGTACCATCCTTGGTTGAGCTCCAGCACCAGGGCTCAAGGAGGGTCTGGGCAGTCACTGGATGGACCCCATGTGCATGGACAGCCCCTCCTGTGACAGAGGGTGAGGGAGAAAAGGAGGCCTGAGGCAGCCCAACCCCTTTTGGGGATTTGAGGCTGTGTCACCATGCCGTGGATTTTTAAATTTTTATCACACTCTGTTACTGTACAAGAGGGGACTAGCCCCAGGGACACAGAGCAACCTGACAGACTATGTCAGCCACTCTAGCTTAGTGGTTTGTGGACATTTAATCTGGCCCCTGATCCAACACCCATAAATGTGTTTGTCGATTCTGTGTCCGAACCAATGCTGAGTCAGCTACCCTCACTCTCTGCATCTCTGGGGTCATCAGCAGGACTCATATGCACCCTGAGCAGGGGCCTCAGTGTGGGGACTTCTGCCTTATCCTTGTTCAAGCCCTCCTGAGCATCTGCTGAGGTGCTACTCAGACTTAACAGGTCTCAGGGATCTGCAGCCGCTTCTCTGGATCCAAGGATACCTCGGCCCATGCAGGGCTTCTGCTCATCTCTGGGCTGAAGCCTGAGGATGAGGCTGACTCTCACTGGGCTACAGATCATGGCTGTGGGAGCAGCACTGATCTGTAACCAGATCACAGTGTCTCAGCTAAGGAGGAAGTAAGATGAAGACCCTTGAGCCCACGGACCTGGGCTTCAGACTACTATCAGTGATAAACTTAACCTGGAGACACACAGTGGGTACATATCTGTTGGAAGATGTCTTCTAGGATCCAAGAGAAATACCCAGGATATGTCTTCAAGGTGACAAATCACAGGGAATTCCAAGAAGACAGGAACTGATGAGGTATCAGAGCCCAACTGCACATTCCTACTGGGTCTGGGGAAGATGGACAGAAATGAACATCGTATCTGCTCCTGAACATGCTGCCCCTTGAATATTCATCCACAATCAGTTTTATCATCTTGTTCCAAAGAGTGTGACCTCCTGTTACTGCTAATGTATCCATCCCCCTGGTGCTTGATTGTGCTTTTTTACTCCCTTTGGTAAATCTTGGAGCTGCTGAACTATTTCTCTACTTGACCAGCATTTCTCGCTTTCTTGCTCTGTCTCTCAGTCTCTGGCTGTCTGGAAACTGGTTACTTTCTTCCAACCAGATGGTGGCATCCCAAGACTGGGGGTAGACACTATACTTCCTGGGGCTCAAGGTTGGGATGGGATGAGGTCCCATTCCCCTCCTCAGATATTGCCAAGATGTTCCAGAACCCTCACAGGACTTGCATGTGTCTTGGGATTGGACAGAACATAGCCAGAGCCCATCTGGGGAGGCAGAGGTTTGGGAAACTGGAGAGGGAAGGGTGGCAGGTAGAAAGGAACCCTCCCTCCTCTAGATGCTGAGTGTGTGCTGGCCATTTGTAACACTGGACTTGCTGGCTGGTGCTGTATCTGAGGCTTGGCTGGGCCCTGCTTGTCCAGCTTTCACCCAACAGAGACCCACCCAGGATATAGTGTGGCACTAAGGAGGTTGGGCCTAGCTGGCTACAGGTGCTGTGGTGTGGGGCCCACTCAGGACTGCATGTAGGGCCTGCCAGAACTGAGATTAACTCCAGCTTTTTGTCTCTCAATGTGGTTGTATCCCCCTGGGATTGAGGTAACTTATAGCCACCTCCATTAATGCCGATTATAATCAGATCCTTGTCAGCCAGCCTGTTTCTTCCTCAAACACAGTTCTTCCCTAGCCTGGCCCAATGACCTGTAGGACTGCAGGTGGGGTGGGGCGAACAGGGGGCTGCCTACTACAGTAGCAAGTAAAAGGGGAGGTCTCTGGAGTCAGGCTGGCATGAGGTGGGGTAAGGGCCCATGGAACCTGGGCTCCTTAGTGGTCATGGCTTTAGTGGTGGCCTGTTCCCCCTCACAGCCCTCCAAGGGCTCCAGGCTGGGTGCAGTGGAAGATTCAGGATTCCCTGTGCTCTTCTGGCCTGTGTATCCTGGGGGACCCTGCCCCCTCGATCCCTCTGGGCTCTGCCTGAGATGGGAGGACAACAGGGAGACAGACCAGGGTGTGGTGGGGAAGGCGGTGAGGGTGGCTCTCAGGAGGGTCTCTTGACCCCTAGGACAAACCCCACACCCCAGCAGGTGGAGGAAAGATGGGGGTGGCTCTGTTGTGATGGAGGAAGGACATGCAGTGCAGACACCAGCGGCAGGAAGGAGTCTGTGGGTACATTCATGCACATGCATGTGAGTGCACAGGGATGGGGCCACCGTTGCCCCTCTCTGCCTGGGTGGGGCCAGGTGGTGCACTGGACAGGGCTTTCAATGAATTCAAAGACCTCAGGTGCTGGGCCAAGTGCTAGAAATCTCCCCTAAAGGCAGGGCTTGGAGAAGACATCCTTCCTGCCCCGAGTTTGGCAGCTGCCTGTGCCAGGAGCTGGGGACCTGCCCTACTTGGTAAGGAGACAGTAGGACAGATTCTTGGAGACATACTTGGTGACCTCGGGGTGGTCCCAGGTCAGCTGGTCATCTCCAGCTCCTTCAGCTCCTGCAGCTGCACCAGGCCCCATCACCCCATGGATATCAGCAACTGGCAGCCTGCCAGAGACAAGAGATTCCATATCCTTCTGGCCAGGAACTAATGCAGCCTGAAGTCCTACACCTGTCAGCACCATCACAGGTAGATGCTGCAGAGGGACGACATGGTGGACAAATAGGTGAGGCCAGTATCTATGACATGCTCACACCCTGGTGCTTGAGGGTCATTTATTTACTTATATGTTTGTTTGTTTTAATTTTAGAAAATAACTTTCCCTCAGAGAAGTTATGGTTCATTGCCTTGTAACTTCCAGTGTAATTCTTGAGGGGTTAAAAAACCTTTCTGAGCTCATAAAATGAGTTTGGAAGTTTTACTTCCAATTCTATTTTTTGGAAAAGTTTCAGGAGAATAGGAATTAATTCTTCTTTAAATGTTTGGTAGAATTCCCCTGGGAAGCCATCTGGCCCTGGGCTTTTGTTTGTTTGGAGATTTTTGATGACGGTTTCAATCTCCTTACTGGTTATGGGACTATTCAGGTTTTCTATTTCTTCCTGGTTCAGTTTTGGCAATTTATATGTCTCTAGGAAAGCATCCA
>ML108751.1:0-47086 GCA_003697995.1 Taxidea taxus jeffersonii | reverse complement strand
TAAGAATCCGCTGTTCTCCTTGTTAAGTGAACTTGGTCTTGGCTGGATTTCTTGTTGATCTTCTGGGGGAGGGGCCTGTTGTAGTGATTCTCAAGTGTCTCTGCCCCAGGCGGAATTGCACCACCCTTATCAGGGGCCGGGCTAAGTAATCCTCTCAGGTTCGCTTTCGGGAGCTTTTGTTCCCTGAATGCTTTCTGTAGAGTTCCGGAGGACGGGAATGAAAATGGTGGCCTCCCAATCTCCGGTTCGGAGGAGCCGAGAGCTAGGGGCCCCAGTCTTCAGTGTGCCTTTTAGAAAATGGTCTATTTTCTGTTTCTAGATTTGTTGTTTTTCTTCTCTTAGATCTCCTGTTGGATTCGTAGGTGTTCAGAATGGTTTGATAGGCTATCTAGCTGATCTCCTGCTGCCTGATGTTGTCTCAGCCTGCTACTTCTCCGCCATCTTGACTCCTCCACCTCCGGAGGCTTTTCCCAGAAATTCTGGTGCTAGCTCAGTTCTCATCTTTTAATCCCAGACAGCCCCCAAATATTGGGTCTGTAATCAAAAGACCGAGACTATTACAAAGCTAAGGTTAAGCAAAGCTTTATTTCGCGCAAGCATCAAGAATCAAACTGACTGGCCATGACCTTCTCTTGCAAAGAAGCGACCTGAAATGGGTTCTTAATATGGTGCACAACTTGCATCTTTGGAACAAATCACACTTAATAATGGTATTTCAATTCATTAATATGATACTGATGCCTTTTTGTTAATATTTTATATATAATATTTGTATCCATATTTAATGTTACAGGTCTGTAATTTTCATTTTTGTGAAATGTAATTTGTTATGTATATTTATCAGTGTTATAACTCTTTTAAAATAACTAAGAAATATTCCATCCTATTAATAGTAGAATAGAATAAGAAGCAAAGAAATTTGAACCATCTTATTTCAGAAGGTTTGTTAGATGTCTCCTGTGAAAATATCTGTAACTTATGCATTTCTCTAGGTGCTTCTAAAAATCACATTTTCCATTTTCCTATTAAAATTGATCTATTCACTCAAATTATTTCAAGTAGAACTAATATTTTGTCTTCCTTTTTAATTTTTTAAAGATTTTATTTATTTGACAAACAGAGATCACAAGTAGGCAGAGAGGCAGGCAGAGAGAGGAAGGGAAGCAGGCTCCCTTCCTGAGCAGAGAGCCTGATGTGGGACTCAATCCCAGGACCCTGGGATCATGACCTGAGCTGAAGGCAGAGGCTTTAATCCACTGAGCCACCCAGGCGCCCCCCTTTATAATTTTTTAAAAATTTAATTTAGAGAGACAGAGTGAGCGAGCAGGGGAGGAGCATAAGGAGAGAGAGAGAGAAAGAGAGAGAGAGAATGAATCCCAAGTGGGCTGCTTGCTGAGCATGGAGTTCCATGCTGGGTTCAATTCCAGGACCTTGAGATCATGACCTGAGCCTAAACCAGGAGGCAGAAGCTTAACTGACTGTGCTCCTAATTTTGGATCTTCTTAAGAAAGTATGAATTTTATTTATTCTTAATAGGAATTATCTACTACAAGTCTTTTTCCGGTTTTTTATATCCTTTTTCATTTTTCCATGTGAGATTAACAGGGGGTACTGTGAAACTGCCCTGTAGTCCCCACAAAGTTGCTCAGTGAGGACTATTCATTGAGGACTTTCAGGTCTAGAAGCTCTTTGTGGTCTCAGCAGGTGCTTCCTTCCAGGGCTCTCTTCCTTAGTGTGTGATGTGAACTAAGCTCCAGCTACAGGGATCAGAGAGGGGCCAGGCAGCCCCTGAGTGGACCCCATTTACATCGACAGGTCCTCCTGTGGCAGACAGTGGAGGAGAAAAGGAGGCCTGTGGCAGCCCAGCCCACTGTGGTATCAGGGGCTGTGTCACCACGGCCTGAGCTCTTGTCCTTCTCATGCTTCTATATTACTCTGCAGGTAGGGAGGGGCCTCAGGGACACAGGCTTGACCTCTAGCAGGTGTTAGCCTCTCTGACTGAGACCCTAGGGAACTTTATCTGGCCGATGCCCCATCATACATGAGTATCTGCATTTGCAGGTTGCGACAGAGCTCATGGAACACAAGGTGGTCCCAAAATCACTCTTTCTGTGCTTAATGTCCTGATGATTCTTTTTTTTTTTTCATTTCCCCATCAACCATACATCTGTGTTTGCAGGTTCCCTGCCCCAACCTGTGCTAATCCAGCTTCCCTCCTTCTCTGGACTGCTGGGAACAATGGTCAGACTCATCTGCACCCTGAGCAGTGTTTTCTGTGTTGGCAGCTACTACATCAGCTGGTACCAACAGAAGCCAGGGAGTCCTTCCAGGTTTTTCTTGTACTATTACTCAGACTCAATTTCACAGTTTGGATTTGGGGTCCCCAGCTACTTCTCTGGCTCCGAATATGCCTCAGCAAATGCTGGGCTTCTGCTTATCTCTGGGCTGCAGCCTGAGGAGGACGCTGACTATTACAGTGTTACAGCTTGTAGCAGTGGGAGCAGCTTTCATTACTCTCAGTGTCTCAGACAATGAAGAAGTGAGCGATAAGAACCCCTGGAACTAGAGACCTTGTCTCTGAGACTTCTGTGGAAATTCATGTGGTGGTGCATTTTTAGATGAAAGACCTGTCTTTGAGGAGGGAGAAGTGACACACAGATTGTGCTGTTGCCTGAGACACTGCCAGTGTCCCAAATGCACACCTTGGTGAGGGAATAGAGTCTAATTGCACGTGCCGTACGGTCTGGATAAATTAAAAATAATAAATATTTTATTAAAACAAAGCCTCATTCTTTCCTTGTATTTCCATTTTATCTCCATTACTACTGATGTAAAACATTTCATGTCTGACACATCTGGTCAACTGTTGTGTGGATTTATTTTTCCAAAGCAAGCGATTTTCTGTGACACCTGCTTGGTATTCTAAAATTTAGCTCAATTTCATACACAGCTTACCTGCCTTGAGATGGTGTCAGATGCACATAATAAGGACTCAGTAGACTGATCCTTGCTTTGATGTCAACAACAACTTGTGGGTTCCTCACCACTTATGTCTCACTTGGCTACAAGTAGGGGTTCCCATGACACTCTCCTCGGTTCACTTAATATACTAGAGTGGCTCAAGGAAATTCTTATTTCCCTTTACAAATTCATTTAAGGATATGATGGAAACTGATGACCAATCAGATGAAGAGACACTTAGGGCAAGTTCTGGGAAGATCCCAAGTGCAGGAGATTCTGTCCCCATGGAGTTATGGTACATCACCCCCTGGGCATGGGAATGTTCACCAATCTAGAAGGTCCTCAAAACCCATATTTGGAATTACTATTGAGGATGAGGTAGTCATCACTGATCCACATTCTGCTCTCTCTTCTTTCTGGATAATGGGGGTCTGAATATTCCCAACATCTGAACATGGCTTCATCTTTTGAGGACCAGCCCCATCCTAAAGTCATCCACAAATCCCCATAGTCACCTCTTTTGCACAAAGATGCTCCTAGTGATTTTGTTACTTTGGATTTGGCAAGGGATTCAGAAGCCCTGCATTGAGAACTTGGGACAGAGATGTGCATATAGTTTCTAAGATCTCACAGTACTGTTGTATCAACTCTAAATATTAATTGGCACATTTCTGTAGTCCACAAATCTTATGCTACAAAGTGTGACTCTTATGTTACTGATGACACATTAGCCAGTGTATTATTAGACATATTGATCACACACACACCCGTGTGCACGCATGTGCGCACACACACACACACACACACACACACACACACCCTCCTTTCTCTAAGTGTATAATGCCCTGGGCTATGCAGTTTCCAGGCTTCTCTGTCTCTCCAGAAGTCAGGCTCAACCTGTGCTTGCCCAGTTGTCTTCACTGTCACAATCTCTATAAGGCAGAATCCCCATCACCAGGAAACATCAAAGATATTGACTGTGACTAAGGTCCTGACTTCAGGGCAGCCAGGATGTGCCCTGAACACCTGGGTGGAGGCAGATGCTCAGGAATCCCAGGGAGGCATCTCTGTCAATGCGGACAGCTCAACCCTAACCATCTCAGGGCTCCAGTCAGTGCTTGAAACTGATCAGTACACTGATTCTGGGATAACAATCTCAGTGCTCAAGACCCATGGAGGTGTGACACAGTCAACTGCCTGCCTCTTAGAGGGCTAGGCTATCCCTCCCTCCTTTATCCCAGTGATACAGCCAGCCTGGACATCTGCTGAGAATTCTTCTGTACCAATCCAGTACCACAGGGCCTGTGACTTAAGGGACACAGTTCTCCTTTTCTCTCCCTTTCATACACCCTCATGTGAGAACTTTGATATGAAATTCTGGGTCAGAATGGCCTTAAGTAATAGAAATTCATTTCTCTAGTGACTATGGGTGGCTTAATGAACAATGGTTTTATCCTGAATGTGCTGGACACAAGGTACGTGGACTACAGCTGTGCCCACTGTGAATCAGGTCTAACTCCAAATGACTCCATCCTAGAAGCATTGCCTCTGGTAATTACATCAGTGAGATAGTTCTTGTATTCATAGGGACAGGCTCCACATGGGGTTTCTCTGGACACCATATTCATCTTTCCTACCTGTAGCAACAGAGCCAGGATACAAAACTGAAGGCTAAAATATACATATACAGAGAATTAGAATAAAAATCAAGCTACATTAACAAAACTTCATAGACTGTTATTGAACCAAGAATAGAAGACATTCCCTTTGCATTGCTGTTTCATTTTTTTTTCTTAAGATTTCATTTATTCACTTGAGCTGGAAATTATGACCTGAGCCAAAGGCAAATGCTCAACCATCTGAACCACACAAACGGCCTTGTCTCATCTATGTTTTTAACCACAATTTCCATCCATATTTTTCCTGCAATAAACACAGGTCTGGGAGAAGTATACCAGCCATTAACTACATCTGCACAATGACATTAATATAGAGATGTAATCAGTTTGAATGAGATTAATTTTGTGTAACATTAACATGCACCTATTTTAAGTGTGTGGTTGTTTCAGTGGTGAGTAACACAGGAACTATGTCATTGAAAACCTGTCAAAGCATCTATAGTTGTCAGTCCTGCTCTCCTAGAATTTCTGGAAGGTTTGCTGTCTATGCTTTGGGGTCAATTGCACACATAGACTCACATGGCAGGGGTCCTTGTGTCTGTGTCATTGGAGAACAGATCCTAAGAGGGAATCACTGTCCACACTGTATACAGAATTGTTGTTTCAAGGAGATGAAAAGAGTAACAGGTGACAAAGATTTTGTGTGTTACCCCTCTGGGAATGCACACAGGGGCTTCTACCCACAACCTGATGAGAAGTGCATTTCATCTCCTCAGTGCTTTGGGAATGTCAGAGGTGGAGACCTTTGGAAACCGGGAAGAATCACATAGAAGGAAAGACCCAGTGTCTTGCATGAAAGCTACCATATGTCCATGGAGATTCATCATAGGTCTGTATTTAAACCTGATCCAGGAGTTGTTTGTGTAGAGACTATCAGTCAGTCCCAACCAAGTACTGATCAGCTAAAGGAGCTGTAGAAAGACTCACCCTGTGGAGTCGAGTAGAGCACAAATTCCGTCCTGAGGTGGTGGGAGGACACAAAAGGGGACAAAAGGTCTGGAACTAATTCAGGGGATAGTAATCAGAGCAGTGGAGAAATAGGAATCATGTCCAATGGGCTCCATTCACCATTTCAACAGCTCCAGCCCAAGATTAACATGTGACCTGCATCCACAAGAGGGCATAGGTGTTCCCCAGTCTACTGTCTCCCTGCCCCTTGTAGGAGCTCCTCTGTCATCCCCGGGGTGAAGCCTTCTCAAATTCATACACTCTCTTTTGTTCAGCTCTATCCCAAGTTATGTCAAAAGAGGGGATTGCACAGCCTTAAGAAAGGGGAAGATTTGCAAGGAGACTCCCACCACCACTCTGAGGATCAGGGGGACGCATAAGTTTTGGTGAGTTCAAGCAGAGCTATGGGGTCCAAGATGTAGTGTCTGGGGTGTGTCTTCCAGGTCCTGGGCTCTCCTGGTTCTCACCTTTGTCACCTGCTGTACAGGGATTTCCAAATATACCTTGGGAGCAAAACAACACCAGAGATCTACCAGATGAAATAACATATTTTGAGCTATTAGGCAGCCTTTGCTTTATGTCCTTCTTATGCCTTTCACTGGAGAGAGGTCAGATGAGAAAAAAAAAAAGTTACATATTTATGTCACTGGGCAGATCTGGGCTTCCGACTCAGTAAAGTGTTAAGAGGTGTGCTCTCATGTCAGTCCCTGGGGACTAAATATATTCTCTAACAAGGAGATTGCCTTTGAGACAATTGATCTCTAAATCCAGAATCAAATTCTTGAAGAGCCATCTTTCAGAAGAAAGGATAAGTGGCACAGTGGGTGACTTGACCTCATTTTTGGTCAGATACACACACACACACACACACACACACACACACACACAAACATACACATCACACATCTCTCTTCACTCTCTGATTGTACAGTGTCCAGGACTGCAATTTCTGGGCTTCCCTGTCCATCCAGAAGGCATGCTCAACCTGTTTTCACCCAGCGGTCCTCAGTGTCACAATCTCCAGGAGTCAGAGACCCCATCAACAAGGAAACAATGGGGATGTCAAATGCAATTGAGTTCTCATCACCAGGGTATCCAAGATATGCTCTGAGCACATTTTCTCCTAGAATGAGGCTGATGCTCAAGAATCTCAGAGGAGTCTCTGTCCCCATGGGCAGCTCAGTCCCCAACCATCTCTGGCCTCAGTCAGTGCCTGAGACTGATCACTACAACATCAGGGCTGTTCCCCTGGAGCTCAGGTCCTGTAGGAATATAAGACACACACTTCCTGTGCTCTCAGGGATGGGCCATCAGCCTCTCATCAAACCTAGTATACCTCCAGAGAAGATGAACTTCTGCTGAAATGTCTTCTGTCCCAAGCTAGTGCCACAAGATCCTTGGCCTAGGGCCATAGCCCCTCTTATCTCTACCTTTCCTTCACTCGGATGTGGGGAATTTGACAAAATCTACCGGGTTTAGGTGGCCTTGGGTAATAGGAATTAATCCCTCTCATCATGATAATTTACTCTCTCCTGAACATGTTGGACACAAGCTATAGAGGCTAATGCTGTCCCCACTCTAGAGAGGAGTCCGACCCAAAATTTCTGTGTCCTGGAAGCTCTGTTTGTGTTTGGTAATTCCATCACTGTGATGGCTGCAATTTGTAGGTCAAGGCAATTTGTAGGTCGAGGTTTCTCCTGGGGCCATGCCAGATATCATGTTGGACTCTCCTTTTTGTTGTAAAAACCCATAATAGTAAACTCATTACAAAAAACAAATGATTTCAGAAAAAAACTTTATATACTTTTATTCAACCAAGAACATAAGGAATTTCTTTTTGTTTATTGTTGCATCTGTGGTTTTAACCACAATTTCCATCCATACTCTCTCTGTTATATGCACCGACCACCTGGGAACTGTACACTAGTAATTTCACCTGCAGCTTCACAAATATATTGCCACTATGTTTAAATCAGTCTCACTGAGAGGAATTTAATATGCAAGAACAAAGGGATGCAGGGTCAGGGGAAGGGCCCTTGGGGAGAAATGTGGGTCTTGCTTCCTCCTCTTGTCAGGCCACCCTCTCTGTTTCTCTCCCCCTTCCAGGATGCTAGGCCCAGTCTGCACTGACTCAACCTCCCTCCGTGTCTAGGGCTCTGGGCCCAAGGGTAGCCATATCCTGCATCGGAAGCAGCTCCAACATTAGGGATGGTGAATATGTGTCCTGGTTCCAACAGCTTCCAGGCAAAGCCCCCAAAACCATCATCTACAGTAACAGCAATCGACCCTCAAGGATCCCAGATCAATTTTATGGCTCCAAGTCTGGCAGCTCAGACTCCCTGACCATCACTGGGCTCCAGGCTGAAGATGAGGCTAATTATTACTGCGCAACATGGGACAAAAGTCTCAGAGGTCACACAGTGCTCCAGGCCTGTGGGCAAGTGAGATAAGAACCCACCTACTCATCTGTAAAGATGGGGGCACACACCAGCAGTTCCTCCTCAGCTTAGCCTCTGATTCTGCTTATCC
Source organism: Taxidea taxus jeffersonii (assembly GCA_003697995.1). Classification (NCBI taxonomy): domain Eukaryota; kingdom Metazoa; phylum Chordata; class Mammalia; order Carnivora; family Mustelidae; genus Taxidea; species Taxidea taxus. The sequence continues at coordinate 38,969 of ML108751.1, read as the reverse complement.
TGTTGCTGAGGCCCTGGGCCCAGGTCCATTCAGGGGCACCACCTGGGAGTGAGGTTCTCCCGTTCTTAGTGTCACTGAAAGCAGCACATTCCTAGACAAAGTTTTCATGTAAACATAAAGTTCTTGTCTTCGTCAGGTGAGGAGACTATATTTCTAGGCTGGTTAATATTTCTATTTACCTTCTGATTTTAAATTAAGTGAAACAATTTCTTTTGTCCTTTAAAGTATCATGAGGCATGGGCTCTACCTATGTAGCCCTGAAAGACTAAGTCAGTCCTGTTTGATTTTTTAAAATTATTATTAATATCTGAATGACTATAACCAATGCTGGTAGTTTTCTTTAAAAATATTTGCTTATAAATTTTTATAGAGGGGTGAGGGGCATAGGGAAAGGGAGAGAAGTAATCTCAAGCACACTCCTCACTGAGATCAGAGCCAGAACATAGGCTCAATCTCCCAACCTCAAAACCATGACCTGAACTGAAATCAGAGTTAGAAGTTTTTCTGACTGAGCTGCCCAGGATCCCTGGCCAGTTTGTCATGTATTCTGACTTTTGTGAAACAGATTCCTACTTACAATTATAAAATAATTTTAAAGACCCATAGAGTAAAACCTGCAAGTGAATGTTTATATAAGCTTATTAATAATCGCCAAAATCTGAAAGTGACCCATAATCAGCATAGAGATATTTATTCCAGGTTCAGATATAATCCCCCAAACTTGGAACCAATAGATGACACATTTATGAATTATATCACACGGTGGAAGAGGGAAAACTAGAGAGAGAGAACAAACATCTGCTGTTTCTGGAGGGCTAAAGACAGAAAAGGAGTTGAATGTTTCACAAGAGGAAACTGTTTTTGATCAATGGAACTATTCCCTTTGATACTGTAAAGTCACAGAAAGGCCAGAATCCACTGAAAACTGTACAGCCCAATGACAGAAAATTAAGCTATGACTAAAACAAAACAAAACAAAACAACAACAACAATAAAAACAAAACACACAACAACACATCTTTTAGGAATTTTTGGGCCCGTGATTGAATGTAGAATGTAAAAAATCCATCTGCTTCATTAAAAACCTATGAACCCGCCTCAGTGCCAGGCTTGGGGGAAACCTGCTGAGCTGAGTGACTGTGAACCTGAGGGGAGCCTCTCTGTGGAAAGTCATAGGAGACTGCACGTGAGTGCTGTGCTGTGGTAGATAAGGTGGTGTCCCCTGGGGAACGTGGATTATTTGGTGTGTGATATGTACAGGAATTGAACAAGTATGTAAGTGGGCGGATGGAGGTGGAACCAGATTCCTCACTTTTGGAAAGGGATCTCAGATATGACCAAGGGGGGACACTTGAGTGAAGCCTGTGTTTGGTCATGGATTACAGAGATGGCAGTTTGGAACCATGTTTAGTTTGATGGTGTTAGATAATGGCATGTGGGAATAGTCAGCACTTTGTGTATGTTCCTGGGTTAGTTGACTCATCTAAATGTCATTTGTCTCTCAGCTGAATGGGACTAGAAGCAATCGCACCCTGTAGCCACGAGATACATTTCCCTACAGTTTTCTTTCTAATGCCACTCTCCTGGGAACAGATGCATACTTCTTTGGAGAAAGATTTAATTCCCAGGGTCTCCTGGGTGCCTCAGTAGGATATATCAGGTCAAGATCCTTGGGTCCTGGGATCAGGGAGCCTGCTTCTCCCTCTCCTTCTGTCCCTTGCCCGCTTGTGTTTTCCTGTGTTCGTCCACTCTCACTCTTTCTCTCTCTCTCTCTGTGAAAATATATAAATAAATAAATATTTTAAAAAAATTATTTAATGCCCAGATCAGGAATTTCACAGGATGAACATGGAGCACCTTGTAGTTTTAGAAGGTGAAGATGCTTTAATACAAACACAAGCACACCAGTGCAACTCCACCACACACATGACTATGCATGAGCATACATGAACACACACACACACACACACACACACACACACAGGGCAGGGAGCCAAGGAGATCAACAGTCAACTCAAGGGGCTACCATTGGAAAACCTGGAAATATTTGTGGACCCCATAAATGTAAGAGTTTAGGGCTGTATCAAGCTTAACTAGATATCTGTGATCCATGTTGTTCACTGATTGTATAAATGAATAAATGGAAGGAGAAGAGACACATTCCCATGCAGAGGTTTCAGAGAACAGGTGTAAATACTCAGCTCTGAGAAGGCAGTGTTCTGAGCTGGGCCAGAAGGAATATCCATGTCTAGCTCTCATATCCTAAGGCAAGCAGGGTCCTTGCTGCAGTGTGGCTGTCCCATACTTGTAGCACAGGAGCCACATGAGCTCTCAGACTGACTCACTATCCCACATCGAATTACTCAATCCACCCCCATGGTGTACTTCTCCACATCTGAGGCCAGGCACACACAGATGGACCCTCACACAGAACAAACACATTTGCTTGAAGAATCTGGATCAGGAAGACACTCAGGGGAGAGAATATTCAAAAAGTAGGGAAGAGGGGTCTCAAGGCTAAAAGGGAGGCTTCATCAGCTGAGTTCTGAAGTCATCTCTCCCTTCACCTTCACTATTTGTCCCCTCACTGTCCTCTTCAATCACTGGCCAGGGAGGTCCTTTGGGACAAATGAAAGGATGTACAGACAATTTTTTGCTACCTTTCCTCCAGGAGCCCAGCACAAGTGTTCAGGCATCCCATTTTTCATACCACATTCTGTCTATACTTCCAGGGCAGAGTGTGCTGGTCTCACCAATTACAGAGTTTGAGAGTCTGCACACAAGATAAAAATATAACTTTGTGGGTGCATGTATAAACATATGGGTGAGCATATACAATATTTATATTAAATGTTAGTATATTTATATGTTTATATAATACATACATATCACATATAATGTGCAGTATATAATCAGTAATAAAATACTTTCAGAGAAAAAGCAAAGCAGAAGGCATCATGAGACAATACTCACAAATATGCAGGACAAGTTCCAAGAATTTTTCAATAGAGAGCATGTGGCCCAAACTCATTTCTAATCCTAGAAAATCCATTACACACAATCCAACAGGAACAAAAGGAAAATTCAGGTCACCTGGGTGACTCAGTAGGTTAAGCACCTGCCTTTGGGTCCGGTCCTGATCCCAGGGTCCTTGGATTGAGGCCCACAACAGGCTCCTGGGTTAGTGGGGAGCCTGATTCTCCCTTTCCCTCTGTCTGCCACTCTGCCTACCTGTGCACTTTATTTCTCAGCCAAATAAATAAATATTTTAAAAAAAAGAAAATTTTAGGACAATTCCATGTGTTAATATAGAGACACAATCGTGAGCATATTAGCAAGAAGAATCCAACATTGATCGTTACAATTCCTCTTGACCTCCAGGGAAGAATGGCCTGAAAGCATGGCCTTTGTGTCCCTGGAGGTGAGTTTACAGGGATTGTGGAGAGGGCAACAGATAGCATGAGGTAATGAGTCATGTGTCCTCTGCCCCAGTAAGAGTCTCCGGCTTTCAGTGTGGATTCCTTAAACACTTTGGGAGAGGAAGATGGGGCTATCAAACACACTGACAAAAGACACAATACTCTTCTAGCCTGTGGTGGGCAACATACAACATGGTCATTCTTAGATCAAACACACCTTTTGCTTGGGTCAAGCCAGATCTTCCAAGATCCACCAGGGGAGCTGCTCTATGCTCCTTCCTGTGTTGCCATGGGCTCATGGATCACTGGAATTTTCTGTAATTCCTATTTTGCATATTATAACATTCACTTCTGGATAAGGGAGAATGGGGGTTTGTTTAATGGGTACACAGTTTCTGTTTGGAATTATGAGAATGGTCTGGAAATGGATAGTGGTGGTGGCTCACAGCACTGTAAGAATGCATAGTGCCACTGAATTGGGCAGAAGAAGTGATTAAAGGTTTGCATTTTACATTTATGCACATGTTGCCATAATTAGAAAATTACTAGTTCAAAGTCCAAACTCTATGTAAAAGTTATTCTCACAAAAGTCTCTGGAGCTAAATACCAACATTATGACACCATGAGCTTCTTTTAAATTAATATGTGATAGACTAGACTTTCTCCACTACCCCATGATCCATCTCTTGCCTGTCCCTGTCTGTGACCCACATCTGCTCATGTTTACCATCCACAGTCACTTGTGGAGGCCTGGTGCTGTTACCTAGATCAGTGTTTATGAGGTCAAACAAATGTTGTAGTTGACCTCCATGGAATCCAAAAACACAGCTCTAAGAGGACAAATTGAAGTGGCGCGGTCTTCTCAGGAATATAGGTTGAGGAAACCCACAAGATGTACCACATGGATTAGCCACGTTCTTCTCAGAACTGGAGGAGGATCTAGAATGAGTAGTGGAAGTGAAGGCCTATTTGCATTCGGTGTATCCTTGAGATTAACTTCAGCAGCAGGGCTTGTCATTCACAACATTAAATGATACCTTGCACATTTCCCACAGTGTACGTGATTGAAAACAACCAGGAGGAGCTGTTCTCATTACTCATGCTATGAAGATTGGGAATTGGAACAGTGCAAGGGCTGTGCTGTCATCATAGAGTAGTGGCCTCCCTGTGGCTCTGTCATTTACGAACCTATCTCAACTGAACCCATTTATGGGTCTTATCCTTGGATACACATTCACTCAAAGTCACTGATTCTAAGTCACTAATTCACTAATTCAGGCAGGCCACATGTAATGACCGACTGATGCATGGTATCATGAGTTAGTCCTCGGATTTCCTCCCGCTGGACTATAAAAGACCATCCCAACTCCAAACTCCACACAGAAGGGGCTGAGCTTATTGCAACCATATCACAGTGAAAATCCTTTTTCTGCCCCATTATGTACCCCTCACTCCTGACCTGCTGGTGACACTGAAAGTGTTCTGCATCATCCTTATAAAAAAAAATCTCCATTTCAGTGATAGTTTCTCAGGAAATGATAGGGACCAGGAACGTCTGACCCTTATAGGAATGGAACCTGGTAATGGCTCCTGCATGAACCATGAAGTTCTAATGAGATAGTTACAAGAGTCCTTACCATTAGGGAGAGGGGTATTCACCATCCCTGTAGCTCTGGGGAGTAAATATTAAATTTGGATATGTCTCTCCTTATTTCAGGGAAGTCACAACATACCCGTCACACATATCATTCTCTAGCAAAGGATTGCAATAATGAGGAAACATAAGACAGAGGCTTTTTTTGAACATTTATTTCTACTGCAAATTGAAAGGGATTTAAGATTATTTTATTTATTATATATATATTTTATCTATTATTTTATTTTAAAAAGTAAGCCTTCAAATCATAAAGAATCAAAGGGGTGCCTTATTGGCTCATTTGTTAAACATCTGCCTTTGGTTCAGGTCATGATCCCAGGGTTCTGGGACCAAACTCCACATCAGGCTCCCTGCTCAGCACGAAGCCTCATTCTCCCTCTCTCTCTTCTTGTGTTACCTCTCTCCCTGTGTCTTTTTCTGTCAAATAAATAAATAAAATATGAAAGAAAGAAAGAAAGGAAGGAAGGAAGAAATAATATAAGTAAAAATGCAAATAATCTGAACAAAGATGACATACAGATGGCAAACACACTTGAGAAAAGATGTTCAACATTGTATGTCAGTAGAGAATTGTAAAATGATACAGCAATGAGATGGTGTTATATATCAACGAGAATGGATAAAATCCAAACACAGATGACACCAAAGGCTGTCCAGGACTTGTAGTGACAGAAACTCTCTTTCATTACTGGTAGGAATGCAGGTTATGCAGTCACTTGGCAAAAGGGCTTGAGTTTTTCTTTAAAAGGAAACATTCTCTAACCTGAACAATCCACCAAACATACCTCTTGGTATTTACCAAACGGAGTTCAAAACAATGTGAACAAAAACCCTGCACAATGATGTTGACAGCTGCTTTATTCATAACTGTCCAAACCTGGAAGCCGCCAGCTGAGATGACTTTCCAGAAGTGATGGATGAATAAATTGGCATGCAACCAAACAACAAACTATTGATCATTGCTAAGAAGATCTGAGCCTTCAAGCCACAAAAAGACATAGAGTGCATTTAGATGCATATTGCACAGTGTTTAAGAAGCCAACCTGAAATGGCTATACTCCATATGATTCCAAGGTTATAACATTCTCAAAAAAAAAAAAAAAGAAGAAAAAATATCTAGGGACACCCGGGAGCTTGGTTGGTTGAGTGTCCAACTCAGCTTTGTCTTGGGTCATGATTGCAGGTCATGGGATTGGGTTACGTGTTGGTCAACTGCAGTGTAGCATTGCCCTTTTGTTCCCTGAACTGGGTATGTGGCTGACACTCTTCCTCACCCCAACAATGGAGACAGCACTGCAATAGTGGAGACAGCTGGAGACAGACCTCAGTGAAGAGCCACCACAGGGGATTCTGAGCTCAGTGTGGTCATGAGGCTGAGGCCTAGGAGGACCCATGTGTGGCCTGTTCTCCATGGATAGTGGAAAGGGGATCCACAGCAGTGGAGATGGACTGTTTGCTGCTCTGGGCTCAGCCTCCTCATATCAGTTAGGGGGCAGAGGATTGGGGTAGAGGGGCAGTGTGAGTCTACCCTTAGGGTTCATGGGATGATGTCAGCTGGAAAATCAGCCCCTGCCTAAATATGGGTCTAATGTCTAGCCTACTTAATTTCCAGGTCGTCAGTGATCAGATGGGTCCTCCTATACCAAGCAGAGGAAAAGGAGTTGAAGAGTGGGGACCAAAATGTAGTGCTCCTTCCCCAGAGTTTGAGTGGAATAAGATATTCTGCAGTTCTGCCTCCCTGTGGATGGAAGTCCAGGGGATATGCAGTCGGGGTGAGAAGTTTGGGTTCTTCTCCATTCCCACTTCTTTATATCCACTCTCCCAGGCACTTCACTATGACCCTGGATGCTCCACATTCATGCATTCTTGTGACTCTTCCTGAGCTACCGCTGGGGTATGAAGGTCTACAAATATCACTACCAGACAGGTCTTCACTGTCTTTAGCCTTCCCTGGAACATTCATAGAGGAAAGTTAAAGAAGAGCTGGTCTAACCTGAACGGACACCCAGCTCATCACTTGGGAGCCTGAGCAGAATGTAGGATGTCACTAACACAAACACTGCAGGAATGGTGAAGCAACTGAATACAGGAGCCAGCCCAGACTGAGGGACTCTGCTTCCAGGACTCTTTTCACCTATTTTGGACACGGGGATGGTGAACATGATTACATTCCAGGATCCTGTCCCTCCTACGTGTCCACACCTGCACCAGGGACTGCTCACTAGCCTGGACATCAGCGTCAGGCTGCGATCATGACATTCTGCCATGGTGGACTGCCAATGGTGGACTCAATGTCCACCATTCCTGAGCTTGGAATTCACTATTTCTACTTATGCTTCAGGTCCTCAACTCTTTTATGAACACAGAAGCATCTTATTATCTAGTGTTCCACTACAGTAAACAGAAGCACCATCTAATGGGCCAGTAAAAACAGAAATGCCCACATCAAATTATACCCATCCTCCTTCTCTCCCTGAGTTCCTCATGTTCCACAGTCATGAGCATCTCCTGTGAACACAACCACCTGCATCCCTGCCTCCTATTTTACTATCTTAGTTGTGCTTCCCTGACTACACAGTTTCTTCAGTTATGCCCTGTTGTGTCCACCCTTTTCTTTCCCTATGTACGCTGTCACCAGAGGATTTCCCCTCTCTGTGAAATTGCTGTGTCCCTTCATGGTTTGAGAATCTTCACACCCTGTTTTGATTTTTTTTTCTTTTGTGAACCCATTTGGAGAAAGCAGTCACTCCTCTCCTGAGACATATAGTGAAGCCCTCCTGTGAGGAGATCCCTAAATGTCCCAGGGGTGAGATAATCTCATTCTTTTATATGTTCCTTTTTTTTTTTTAACAGATTCTTATATTCACAGGAGTATTTATTTCTGGATGACCATTCCATGCATGTTTCAAGACTCTCAAATCACAGATGTGTATCCATGTTCTTTAAATCAGACCCAAGATGGTGCATTCTTGCACCATAATTCAGTCACTGTTGAATGCTGGTGGCATAAGTGTAGACATTAACCTCAGGACACTGAGGACCATGCAGGGAGGCATATAACCATCAGGGGGCAGTGTGCATCTCTCTGGGCCATTCAAGGTGACTCTCAAGTTGGGAGAGGCCCTACCCTCAAAGCTTGGTGGAGACTGAGCTGCCCTCTGTACTCTCTAATGAAATCCAGCAGCCAATTCCTTCAGGGACTGGCAGAAGCTCCTGTGCAGTGTTCTGTGGGTGTCCCCACAGCTCCTCCCTCCACCCCCTTCTGGGTCTGACTCAGAGCAGGAAATGCCCTCAGCTTCTTCTGTCCTCTAGTCCTGAATCAGTGATCACATGGACTCTGACAGAGTCTGTAAGGGGGTGCAAATTTGTTGAAACAAATTACTTTCCCTGGAGGTGTGAGAAGGAAAAGACAAGGCTGGGACAACCCAAACCCAACTTTGGAGGCTAGGGGCTATGTCACCATGGCCCAGACCAGACCATTATCCTTTTCTTCCTCTCTCTATGGTCATGTAGGGACAAATCAGACTTATGGTTGAGCTCCCAGACAGTATCATCCTCAAGAGCAAGAAACTCCCAACAGCATTGCCCCATCACCCATGAGTGTCTGTGTTTTCAGGCTCTATCTCTGGTACTATTGAGACTCAAGAATGGAGATGTTATCTAGGGTCCGACTCAAGAATGGAGATGTTATCTAGGGTCCCCAGCTGCTTCTCTGGGTCCAAAGTTGTCTCAGCCAATGCGGGGTTTCTGTTCATCTCTGTGCTGCAGCCTGAGGATGAGAGTGACTATTACTGTGTGATTGGACAGCAGTGCTTTCCACAGTGACACAGGCTGATAGAGCACTGGGACTGAACCTTCCATTTGCTCAGTGTCTCATTCAATGACAGTTCAAAACTTGTAAAAATGTGTATACACAAACTGTAATTGTATTTACTACTTGGTTTATGATGGGTTTAAGAAAAACAGAGCAAGAATATCAGCAAATACTTCAATGTCACGATGACCCAGGTGTTTCCTGCTTATTCCTATGAGATAAAACCAGGTCCTGTGCAGCTGAACTTTTTTCTCTTGAAATAAAAATTAGCTTTTCATTGCCTTTGCCTTCAGCAGAACCCAGGGACCATTCCAGCAGGTGGACAGTCTTCCAATGCATGGCCTCTGCCTTTCCAGGTGTCAGAGCACAGACCCACCCTTCCCTTCCAGGCTCCTGTGCTCAGGACTAGCTGAGGTTCCCTGTGCCCCATGGATGAGGGTGTAGGTTGTGACTTGCTGTTTGGAACAGAGGCCTGGGATGGGTTGGCCTGGAATACTTCTTGGGCATCTGAGCTTTCAGTGGTGAAGTTAAGGAGAGAGAAAATTGGGGGGCTTGAAGCCAGGAATCTGCTTATGATCCAGCAGTAAGGAGTGTTGCATCATTGCTGGAAAAGGGAGGGTGTGTCCCAGAGAAACTGGGGGAATGGGGTCCATAAATGAGTCTCTGCTATAACTAACACCATGCAGGGCACATGGGGCTCCTCTTGAATGGGTTTTTCTGAGCCCACAGTTAGGATATTTGTCCTGCTCACTTTCCATACATTATTAGAATTTCTTTGAAGTCAGGCACTGGGACGTCCAGATCAGGAATCATCCTCCCCATATGTGCATGCGTCACTGCCCGTGTGAAGTCTTAATGACTCCATATTTGAGGTCACTTCCACCTGCAGAGGACAAAATAAACACTGGATGTTCATTTGAAATTGGTACCAAGGCTCAGACAGCCCCTACACTTGTGCTTGAGACAGCATGAAGGACTGTCTTCATTTCCAACCTTATTATCCAGATCCAACTGTGTTATCAGAAACTCTTTTATGATCTCTTGGCTTCATCGTGAGGAAAGGCTGATTATCATTGTGATAGAGCTGATACAACCAAATGTCTCACAGAACTCCTGGTCCATGGGCAAATGTAATAAAATTCTCTCTAATCCTGTTCCCATCCTATTGATCATTCCCATGTTCCTGTATGGGATCAAACACAGCTCAGATTATGGTTTATACTGTTACCTGTCCTACTGAGATCAGAAGACTCCAAGCCCTAGATTTTGTGGATGTTTATGAGGTCAATAAAAAACATGTTTTATATTTATTGGTCTCCCAATGCAGTAGAATTACTTTGTTTCCAGAAGCAAAATGACCCCCATAATTTCTGGGTGACAATGACAAAAAGGGCTTTGAGTCAAGATGTGTGACCCAGGAGAACCAGGTGGTCATTTGCCCAACGTCCTACATGCCTCTGTTGCCAGCCTGTGCTTTACTGAGAATTTCATGATATCTGAAATCTTAGAGATGCTCAGTTTCTTTTTTTCTCCTGAGATTTGGGAAATGACAACACACATACATTGTTGTGAGAAATGTTGGAATCCCTGATTTTTTTTCACAAATCTTTGGAACATTGAACGTGTAGGTAATATGTTAAATTTCATGAGATTCATATACCATTCATGGATGATGGAGTATTTGGGAAAGAAGTCATGTTCAGGAAGGGAGTAGGACAAGGGACAAAAAGGGATGAGATAGTCAAAAAGTTGTGTCATATCCCTGACCTCGTGTTGGATATGGGTGAAAGCTGTTCTTTGTCTAATAATCTATTGCCTATAGTTTAACCTGAATATATAAAAATGCATCTATATATTTTATTTATTTATCCCCTCTTGAACACACACACACACACACACACACATATATATATACACACACACATATATATATATATATATACACACACACACACACACACATATATGTATTTGTATTTGTATATATAGAATCTCTTTGGCCATCTGTGATGATTTGTGTATATCAAATAATGATATTTGATATACTCTTGATATACTTGATTTGATATACTGAGTGCCACTCAGAGTTACCAAAATACATGTTTTCTCTATGATCACAAATGAAAACCCATCTCCCCAGAGACTGAGGAAAACATGGCTTTGAGACCAGGGAAGGGGCTGAAATTCAGGGTTTTGATTTTTTTTTAATTTTTTAAAAATTTTATTTATTTGACAAACAGAGATCACAAGTAGGCCGAGAGGCAGGCAGAAAGAGAGCAGGGTAAGCAATCACCCCGCTGAACAGAGAACCTGATGCAGGGCCCAATCCCAGGACCCTTGGATCATGACCTGAGCTGAAGGCAGAGGCCTTAACCCACTGAGCCATCCAGGCGCCCAGAATTCATGATTTTGAAGTAACAGGGAAGGAGCGAAGTTGGAAGTCAGAGAGCAAGGGGAGGGGCTTTATGGTGGGTGGGGCCAGAGCCTGAAGGTCACTTTGAGGAAGGAGGGGTTTCTGTTTTCTGCCAAGAGCAATGGGAGAGTCACTAGAGGAGGTGCCTCCTGAGCTCAATCAGGAAGATCCCTCTGCCTGCCTTTAGGACAGAGTATCTGAGGGAAGCTGATGGTCCTCATCACAGGAACTTAGTAGAAGGCTTTGTAGATAGGTGTTTGGAGAATATTTGCACAATGAAAGCTGAGCTGGATCCGTGGGAATCTAAGGAAGGGAAGGTTTATGGAAGCAACTGCTCAGACATTGAACACATCTGGAAAACACTACCATCCACATTTAACTTCTACTGAATTATGAAAAAACATAAAAAAATATAGGTAGGGATTTTTTTAATATAAAGAAATGTTATGACACCTAAAACAAACTTCTGCCAAGAAATGTATGACACAGATGAGTTTATATTGGGAATATAAACTCAATTCTTCAAATTTACATATATATATGTATACACACACACACACACACACACATATATATATATATATATATAAACTCTTTTTAAAAAAAATCATTGTGTTATGTCAGTCACCATAAAATACATCATTAGTTTTTGATGCAATGGTGGTATATATTACACTTTTGTTGGGTAAATTTTAGTGAAGCCAACAAAAGCCTTTATTTGTATGTATTTATTTATTTTTTACCCATCATTGAATCAAATGAAATCTCCACTAACATTTTCAATGCAATGTTTTGAAATGTTTTCTGCATTGTCCTCTTTAGAATATGACACTGAGCATGTGTATTCCTACAAAATCCCCTGTCTATGCCTTTCCTAGAAACAGCCCATAAGCTTTCTTCAAAGCAGCTCAGGTCCTGCCCCCCACCCCGGCTCTGTACCACCTGACCTGACCCACACGTGGGTCATTCAGTATTTTCTAGAATGTCCTCTAATTATATATGCACATATTTACACATCCTATGGACCAAGCCTCCTCAAGGAGTGAGAACTTACAGGAAGCAAGCACAAACATTACAATCATAGTACAGCTGTCCCCAACCCTTGAAATTTCTCTTTACACCACTTAGCTTTTATGAAACACTTACATAAGCACTTACTTATGTACTTACCTGCTTATGAAACACTTACATAAGTACCTGGTAAAGGAAATCTAAAGATGATTTTCAGTTTTATATTAAAAAATAAGAAAGGAAAGCCAAACTAACATTCAGCATTTATTTTTCAGGGAGACTCTATAAAACTGCATCACACAGAAAGCAGGAGGGGAGCCATCCAGCTCCTTTCCAGGAACTACACCCAGCAGCTCAGTATCAGGACTTTGTACTGTGTACATTGTCATATTTACTTTATCTCCATTTATTTTTGCACATCTGAGAGCAAAATGTGTCCTTAGGTATAAGAGAAGCCTAGGAAAGTATTTTTGAATCTGGAAACATGCAACTTTGTGCATATAAATTAATGTTAATTGCTTCTTTGTCTTATGCCATCCTGGCTTACTGTAGACCCTTGGAATGATGTACTTTCATAGAGCAGGAGAAACATACTAAGAATTGTACGATGGATGTGCATATACACAGGGAATTGAGGAGCTGCAGAGTTCAGGTGGGTACTCAGGGTTGGGGATATAGGGACTGCTGCAACCTGTGACCAGCAGGGGGAGCTGTGAGACTGCCCTGTGATCACTATAGGGCGGTTTACTGAGGCGCATTCAGTTAAGGGAAATGACCTGGGTACTGGGACCTGCTCTCCTTGATGGGGACTCAGCAGCTGTGTCTTCTCTGGTCTGGCAGAGTCCCCTGAGAGGGAGATGCCTGTGGTCTCAGCAGGTGCTTCCTCCCTGTGCTCTTCCCAGGGGGTGAAACCAAACACCATCCTCCTCAGTGTGTGGCCTGAACTAAGCTCCACCACCAGGGCTGAGGGAGGGGCTGGGCTGACACTGGGTGGACCTCATTTGCATGGACAGCCCTACCTGCAGCATAGGGAGAAGGAGAAAAGGAGGCATGGGGCAGACCAGCCCATTGTGGGGACCAGGGTCTGTGTCACCATGGCCTGGATTCCTGTCTTCCTCATGCTCCTGTCTCTCTGCGCAGGTAGGGAAAGGCCTCAGGGACACAGGAGGCCCCAATATGATATTTTCCATGTTCAGGATTGTGAGGCTTTTTGTTTTTTGTTTGTTTGTTTGTCTTGTTTTTCCCACTTATAATTCCATCACCCATGAGTGTCTGTGTTTGCAGGATCTTTGTCCCAGCCTGTGCTGACCCAGCCGGCCTCCCTCTCTGCATCTCTGGGAACAACAGCCAGACTCACCTGCTCCCTGAGCAGTGGCTTCAGTGTCAGCAGCTATACCATGTACTGGTATCAGCAGAAGCCAGGGACTCCTCCCCGGTATCTCCTGTACTACTCCTCAAGTACAGAGCTGGGACCTGGGATTCCCAGTCGCTTCTCTGGCTCCAAGGACACCTCGGCCAATGCAGGGCTTCTGCTCATCTCAGGGCTGCAGCCCGAGGACGAGGCTTACTATTACTGTGCAGTGAGACACAGTGGTGCTGATCACAGTGACACACACAGATGGGGAAGTGGGACAAATAGCTCAGCCTGTTCACAACCTTGTACTCTGACTCTCTTCCAAATTAAAATAACTAGAGTACACACTGGCTGTACTTGGAAGTGGCCTCTAGATCACATTATCCTTTCTCCCAATTTCCTATGCAACCTAAGTGATCTCTTAGGGGGAAACAAAACAAAGACAACAACAACAACAAAAAAAAACTCATGGTAATAGAGAAAATTTGTCTGGTGACCCAACTGTAAAAATTCAGAGCCTGTTGAACTCGCATTTTTCCCCTTTTTATAAAGACACATAAACTTTTCTTAATTTTCTTGAATAGAGCCTGCAGATCATCCAAGCAGGTGGACAGTCCTCCACAGCATAGACCCTGTTCCTACAGGACTCAGAGCACAGACCCTCCTTCCCTCCATGCCCCTGTGCTCAGGACTGGCTGAGTAGCTCTATGTCTCAGGAACAAGGCACTAAGATTGGTATCAAGTGTGGATTCAGAACAGGAGGCATTCCAGGGGCACAACTGACTTGGGACAGATGCTGGATTCTAACATTTCTTTGTGATGTCAGGAGAGGGTAGTTAGCCCTGGGAGGAATTTTGAGTGTCTGTTCAAAGATCTCTCAGTGGGGCTTGTGGGGGTAAGAGGTAGGCTCCGACCTGCTATAAAATGCTGAGCCTGCTCTAGGGAAGTTGGGTGAAGTAGCTTGCACAGATGTGAGGGACACACAGCTGACACTGTCAGGGCCAGTAACCCCTACAGCAGATTTCCTGAGCCCACAGGCACTGACTGTGTCCTCCTCTTCTTTCTTGCCACAATAGGGCTCGTCAGTGATCCACACAGTATGGGGGCAATGCAGCACCATGAACATGGTGAACCCCACCTGTGCACAAGAATGTCCACCCCAGGGGCGCCTGGGTGGCTCAGTGGGTTAAAGCCTCTGCCTTCGGCTCAGGTCATGGTCCCATGGTCCTGGGATCGAGCCCCGCATTGGGCTCTCTGCTCAGCGGGGAGCCTGCTTCCTCCTCCTCTCTCTCTCTCTGCCTGCCTCTCTGCCTACTTGTGATCTCTGTGAAATAAATAAATAAAATCTTTAAAAAAAAAAAGAATGTCCACCCCATGAGCTTTCTAGGAATATGTCCTGCTATTTGTGACAACAAGGGTTGACCTGCAAGAAATTACCCTAAGTGAAATAAGGCCTACAGGGAAAGACAAATCATGTTTTTTTTCTTATTTATATGTAGAATCTGCAGTAAAAATAATTACAACAACAACAACAACAACAACAAAAAACGGCTGTACATTTTTAGTAAGGATGATTTAGAATACGGTAGCACATGTAAGGATGTAAAGGATATTTGTGTGCATACAGCTTCTTAAATATAATGATTGTCAAATAATAATTTATAATTATTGTAGTATATGTAACGGGAACCTGGGTGGCTCGGTTGGTGAAGCAACTGTTTTCAGCTCAGGTCATGATCCCCTAGCCCTGTATGGGCTCTCAGCTCCGCAGTGAGTCTGCTTCTCCCTCTGACTGTCTCCCTTCTCATGCTCTCTCTTACTTGCTCTCTCCCTCAAATAAATAAATAAAATCTTTAAAAATAATAATATACATAACAGAAAATTTACTGTTTCAATCCCTCTTTAATGTGCAATTCAGAGGTATTGGGTATACTCCCAATGTTGTGTTCCCATTACAACTAGCCATTTCTAGAATCTTCATCATCCCAAGCAGTAACCGTGTACCCGATAGGGGGATGTGTAACCTGGATCTGGTCAAGGAGCCAGGGCTCCAGGAGCTCATGCCAATGCAGGAAGCAGCAGAGAGCAGAGGGCAGCATTGATGGGGGCTCTTGGCAGATGTGGCCTGTCCCAGGTGGGAGCAATCTTTCGGCTGCGCTTCTTACCCCAGAATGACCATGTGGATGCACTGTCATTCTAGCTTTGTGTCCCAAAGATTGTGAGGAAACACCAGTGAGAGCATGAGGATCTCAACTGGGGGCATCTGCTATATTAGTCATGCATATCACTATCTGAATCCCCTCCAATGTCCATGCCAGCTCTTCTCCAGAGACCTCACATAGTCCCTGTTATCAGCCTAGGTCCTCCCTGATGCTCAAGGGGAACTTGTATTTATTTGTTTGCTTGTTTTTTTTTTTTTAATTCTGAGGAATTGCTCTATGTGACTCTAGGCCAATATGATAGTGTTTTCAATACTATAGCATTATAATATAATTTGAAAGCAGGAAGTATGGTGTCTCCATGTTTGTTCTTTCTCAAGATGGTTGGGCAATTTGAGATCTTTTCTGGCTCTATACAAAATTCATTTTTTCTCTATTTCCGAGAATAACGTCATTGGAATTTTCATAGGAAATGAATTGAACGTATGTATTTCTCTGGGTAACAGGGACACTTTATTTTATTTTATTTTTGTAATGGAGAGCATTGGATTTAAGAATTACTTGGAGGGCGCCTGGGAGGCTCAGTGTGTTGGGCCTCTGCCTTCAGCCCCCGGTCATGGTCTCAGCGTCCTGGGACTGAGTCCCACATCAGGCTCTCTGCTCAGCAGGTAGCCTGCTCCCCTCTCTTTCTCTCTCTCTCTCTGACTGCCTCTCCACCTACTTTTGATCTCTTTCTGTCAAAAACATAAATAAAATATTTGGAAAAAAAAAAGAATTACTTGGAGATTGTGTGTGAGGTATAGAGATGTTTCTAAGATGATACCCGTGTCTTTGGTTCAGAATTTGAGATGATGATGATGGTCCTAATGAAGCTTGAGATACCTATTTTGGGTGTATGTTAAAGAGGTGGATATTTGTATTTTTTTATTTGATTTATTTGCTTTAATTCAAAAGTATTTACTGAATACCAGCTAAGAATCAGCAAGCTCCAAATACTTTGTGCTGCAAGGAGAAAAACAAATTTGTGAAGATCATGGGCACATGTTCAGTTTTTATCTGACTCACTATGAAAGGCAGTGATCAGATATTTTATATGAAGTTCAGAAGGAGCCATTAGCATTTGCATGAATAAGACATACAGTTGTATGTTAAGTGAGAGACGCTGGATAGAAATAAGCACACACACACACACACACACACACACACACACACACACACACATTCTGCCCTTATTGGAGCAGAATGGATTAGATAACATCACTTTAGAAAATAATTGTGTTAATATTTATAGCATGAATACAACCATGTCTGGAACATTGATGGACTAGAAATGGATCATTTCTATGAGTCATTAAATGAGTCATTAAAAAGTATCTCAGACTGAGGACAGAGGGCTTAGGAATTTCTGGATCATGAGACTGAATCTAGGAATTTCTGGGTCATGAGACTGAGTGATGTCTTTAAGATTTCCACCCTTATGTCCCCAAATGTACAGGGCCACCAGGATGAACCTAGTGTCTGGTGCGGGAGACCCATTCACACCTGGTGTCTCTTTTCATGCCTGGGAGGGATGTGTTGTTGACCATCTCCTTTGGGTGCTCTAAGAGAGGAGACACAGAAGAACCACATTTTGCTTCTTTATAATTATGGTCTCTCCTTGAATAATTCCCTGCACACTGTTGTTAATGAACTCTGAGCCATCAAGAACAGAGCAGAAGGTTATGGGGGTTCATCAGCTAGGTTGGAAGTGTCCTGATATGAGACAGAGGTTGGCTGTCTCCTCCAGTAGCCCCCGCAAAGATGCTGTAAATGGACGTGCATGCCCTCTACATGTCTCACTGTATGTAGGAAATAGCCTTCCTGAGGGGCCACTCACCTATGGCCCCCCAAACACAACTACCTAAGTAGCAGGAGGAGCAGAGGGTGATTCATGCTGAGGAGTCTCTGAAACATGTCTCTGAAACAAGGACTTGGATGTAGTACCTGCAGCACAGGGAGGATCCCCTGGGGGGTGAGAACCACATGCCCCTATGTGGGGGTGGGTGGCGAGCCAGGCCAGCTGAAGTGGAGAGTGTCTCTCTCTCTACTCAGCTCCAGGATGTCCCTCCAAGTCAGTGGTGAGTCTGGACTCTGAGGCAGCAGGGGTGCTATAGGCTTGTCCCTGTGTGTTTGGGAGGTAGGGTGAGGGATCACCTGGACACCCAGGCCTGGAACCTTGCCTTGTGCCCTCTGTTCTGTGCTCACTGGGGCCCAAGAGGGGTTGTCCAGCCCTTCCCCACATTTAACTGTCCCCAGATTCATGCCAATGGGCCCCAGGGAGGGACTGATTTGCATGAAGAGTTCCTCTCTGCTCTTCCAGAGGGGAGAGGATAAGAAGGGCTTTGTGCATTCATCTCACTTGTGAACTCAGAATCAGAGCCTGGGTATATCCACCATGGCCAAGAACTGTCTCTTCATCACCCTCCTCACTCTCTGCTCAGGTGACTGGTTCTGGTAAGGGGGGTGATTATGGGGAGCCCCAGACTATTTCTTGCCTCTTTTTGAGAACCTCTTTTGGACAATCACCAGACACTCACCTGTGTGGGTCTGTTGCAGGGTCCTGGGCTTCTTCTATAGGGTCTTGGGCACAGTCTGCATTGACTCAGGAAGCCTCCATGTCAGAGTCTATGGGACAGAAAGTCACCCTCGCTTGCATGGGGAACAGCAACAGTGTTGGAGCACATTTTATGGGTAGATTTCTCACGGTGCCCCAAAACTGTGATGCTCGGAACCACTAGCCCTCAGGGTTCCCAGCGTGGTTCTCTGGCTCCCGCCAGAGAATGGCTTCTCTGACCATCTCTGAGCTGTAGCCTGAGGCTGAGGCTGATTATTACTGCTCAGCAGGGGACCACAGCATCAACAAGGACACAGAGCTGCAGGACCATGGGGACCTGAGACAGAAAGCTGCCCCTATTCTCCATGGTTACTCCCATGACTTTGTATGACAAACAGGGAGACTGTGGTGACCCTGGAGGATTGAGTGCCTGGCTGACCACAGAACAATTTTATAGGGATAGTGACAGTAGCTTCTTCTTTTGCTATTTTTTTTTCCGAAAACCGAAACAAATGTATTATAATTTGCATGCCACAAAGTTCAGTGCTCTAAAGTGTACAATTCAGTGGTCTGTAGTATTTTTAACTGAGTTGAGCAACTATCATCAAGATTAAATTTACATTCCCATCACCTGCAGAGAATCCCCTGACCCTCCAGCAGTCATGCCAGTGTACCCCTCTGCTCAGCCCTCTTAGGCCCTCAATTCCCTCCTGTTTGCAGGGAGTTCCCTAATGTGCATATTTCACAGGGACTGAACCCCATAAAAAGTGACCTTGTATGTGCTCTGTTCATTGTCAAGAGAGGCGTGTGTAATGTTGTGGGGCTTCACCACCATCTGGAAATATGTAAATTGCGTCATGTATGTACATGTCACCTTGTGTGGAGGGCATGGTAATCTATCTGTAAGGTCCTAATTTTAATGCATGGGATGTTGAAACATTCATGATTTACCTTTCCATAGTGGTCTATAAAATAATAATGGACTTCAATTTTTTTTTAACTTTTATTCTCCAATATCAAATATCCCTTATCAATTTTTAAGGTTCGTTCTAAGTAAATAATTCAGACAGTGGTTCTTTTATTTGGTTATGAAAAGTAATATTATGTTATTCAGATTTTTTTCTAGTTTTTCGCTCATGCATTTTTTTCTTGACTTATGGTGGGAGGTGGGCTGTTTCTCATTTCCCTTTTTCCTACTCCCCTGTGCCTGGCAGACACTAAATGTCCATTTTCCGTTCTTTTCCCATTATAGTGGTGTTTTCAGGGCTCTCCAACTAAGGTTCTCATCCCATCTGCCCACAACACTGCATCTGAGACCTCCTGTCTTCTTCTTGGAGGCCCATTCTGTGGTCAGGTCCCAGGTCTCCTCCTCGCTCTTCCATGTCTTCACATTCAAGAGAACTTTCTCCTCTGATGTTGATTCAGGACTGCTGCTAGCTTCCACTTGTGCCTCCCACAGACTTTTTTGGAACTAACTTTTCTTTCCAGTGAAGCTCATGACTAGTATGGGAGTGAGGACACCAAGGTCTCTGGTCTGTTTGAGTATTTATGTATTCATTTGTTTTCATTTACAGGATGGGAGAAGTTGGTGTATGAGCTAACTCATGAGTTAATATGGTGTGAGTCCTGTATAGTTTCCTGTCTTCCTAATTGTGAAGGTGTTTTTAAGAGATATAATTTCAGTTCAGTACAAGCATTTTGCATATGTATTTTTTAAGTATTAAGAATTATAAATATTGTTAGAAAGGACATTTTCTTCCCTAATACCATGGATAAAATTGGATCATCTCAAAGAACATATATTGATGTTGTAGCCCTTAGGGCCAAAGAATGTAACCTTATTTGATAATGGGGTTATCCCAGATGTAATTAGGAAAGATAAGACGATAATGGGTTGGGGTGACCTCCTAATCTGATATAAATGGTGTGTGTGTGTGTGTGTGTGTGTGTGTGTGTAACCAGACAGCCAGATGGAGACAGGAGGGTGCCATAGGTACATAGAGGCAGAGACTGTGGCCCCAGAGCTGCCAAACAGGGTGTGCCAAAAATTGACCTCCAACCTCCAATGGTTAGAGAGAGGCAGGAAGGATTCCTCTGCAGGTTTCAGAGGGGACGCAGCCAAGCCCTGCAAACTGTGGGACTGGGTGAGAACCACAGAAATACATTTCTGCTGTTTGAAGCCACCTAGTCTGTGGTACTTTCTTATGGCAGCTGTAAAAATATAATATACCTAAAAATCAATGTATTATATATATATATATATATTTCCTATATATAGGAAATGTTACTAATAAGTGGAGATATACAACTTAACAATGAAATTGCTTCTTAGTTATAAAATTGGAAAATATTAAGATGGAAACTTAATGGGAACGCTCATAAATGATGGTGAGAGTATAAATTGGTGCATCAGTTTAAGAGCACAAATTTTAAATTTTTATCAAACATTAAATATATATATGGCTTGCATCAGTGTTATATTTTTATGAGTCAATTATTAAAAAAATATATCTAGTACATACAACAATAAATATACTGGCATATCCAGTTCAGAGATGTTACAATAATAACAAATGAGAAAACATGGATATTTCTCCATGGAAACATGGTCAAATTATGGTAAATTATCCTATGGAATGATTATGAAATATGATTAAAATAAGACACATCTCTATGCTTGCAAAGAAATATGACTAGTTTTATTTTACATGTAAAGACAGTCATGGAGCACTGGAACTATTAAAAAATGAGACTGTGTTATGTTTTATATATGTAATACTACATATAACACACATATATAAATTTTCATATCTATTATATGTATACTTTATATATATATATGTATATCACATATATGAATATATGTATAAAATTACTAGAGCATATTCTTGAGAGAGGTTTCAGTTATTCACTCAGGGAGTAAGTGCCTATGGAACAGAAGAGTGGGTTGTCAATGGATGGTATCATATCAATTTTATAGACCATTTATAGTTAGTTATGTTATTTATTATCATCCTTTATACCATGTAAAATAATAAAAAGTTGATTAAAATAACTTAAATAAACCAGGGAACTAATATAAAATATTGTATGTAAGGGTAATATTCAAGAATAAGTGAGAATCCACCAATGTAATCAAGGACAAAAGATATTTTGTATCCGACAGCATGATATTCTCATGGCAAAGACAGAGATAATGCAAAGTATATGCCATGGGAGCTCGTGACCCTAACAGGAGACCCTGACAACAATGACAATAACCAAAGAAGTCAACCTGTAAGCATAACCCAAGTAGAATTACTACCAGGGTTAAAACAATGGGCTTCTTTGGGGGAAATTTAAGCCTTGAGCTTGGTTCAACTGCATTAAGTTCCAATAGTGAAACAAGGCACAAGGCAGAAACAAACTCAAATATCACATAATCCTGAAAACTCTCCTAATATAAATGTTTCAGTTAGTTGTCTACCCGAGGGTATTGATTCTCTAGAAAAATGGATGGATCAACCTCAAACCCCACATAGCTGACCTACTCATTCTACCACCCTTGATGGTGATATTAGAAGGATTCACCTGCAAAGGTCACAAAGTCCTTCCAGGAGTGCTGGAGAGTGTGCCATGTTGTGTGGGGGGATGTGTCTGAAGTCAGTAGGGGGCACAGGTGGGCTTCTCCTGAGAGCTCAGGGTCTGGGACAGGAAGACTAGGAAAATCTGTCACTGATCTTTGCCCACTAGGGCAAGCAGGATCCTCACTGTCTGTGACTTTTCTGCACCTGGGCCTCTAGGGGCCACAAGAGCCCTTAGCTCAGATTCATGCATGCCTCATACTTCATCCTCCATGGAATCAGAGTAAATTGTCTGGACCTGACACTCATGGAATGAGAGATGGACAGTATGATCAGATAACAGAAACACATTTGAAATAGGCCAAACCTTGGGATGGAAGTCACCAAGGTCACTGGGGATGTGATTTGGTGAAAGATGTCCCCCTGACACTTAGTGTCTCAGGTCCCCCTGCAGGCATTGTTGTGTGTGAGTTCCCAGCATCTCCTCCTTTCAGGATCTCCCAGGGGACATGTGAGGGATTCTGGGGCACCGTGAAAGAGGAAGCTGACTTGCATGAAGCACCTTCTCCTCATAACAGCTCTGGAAATTTGAAAAGGCCCAGAACACCCACTACAGCCTAAGAGTCTGTGAAGGTCACATACTGTGAGAATCCCTACCATGTCCTGGAAGTTGTTTGTCCTTGGGCTCACTGCATATGGCTCAGGTTAGGGGTAGGAAATCTGTCCATGGGAGGCATTTAAAAGCAGGCCCTCAAGGGCTCCTTTTTTCCCCTTAACAACAGCTTTCTCTTCTGTTGGTAATAGGAACAGATTCTCAGACTGTGGTGATCCAGAAGCCGTCACTGCCAGTGTCCAGGAGGGACAGTCTCACTCACTTGTGGCCTCAGCTCTGATTCAGTCTCTGCACCTAACTCCCCTTACCGGTCCCAGAAGACCCCATGCCATGCTCCCCACATGCTCATCTATAGCACAGGCAGCCTCCCCTCTGGGGTCCCTGATTGCTTCTCTGGATCCAGTGCTAGGAACAAAGCCTTCTTCACTATCACGATGGTCAAGGCTGAAGATGAGGCCGAATATCACTGTTTGCTGTCTGTGGGTGGTGGTCTTTACACAGTGATTTAAATCTATAAGGAAGTGTAACTGGAACCTCCTGAAGGGCTCTGAATTGCTCAGCCTTAGAGACAGGAGAGAAGCTGGTTGTGGTAAGGGTTACCACCACCATTGGAAGGGAAGCTCCCTAGCCTCATCCTCCTCTTCCTTGGTTCAAGGCCATGTGACCCCTATCCTGGTTATCTCAACATGTGTCCATATCTCCACAGACTGTGCTTCCTCTCTCATCCGCTTGATGTGTTGAGTGGGGACTCAGTTTCATTATATATAAATCAGTACTAAAATTCAATCTCCTGTTGCTTTCAATAAAGACTATTATCCAGAGAGCATTGGTAGTTATAATTGTATTCATTATTTTGATAATGAGAGACAGATTAATAATTTATTTTAATTGGAAGCTTGATAAAAAAATTCTCCATCCTAGACCTTCTAAATCTGAAACATGTGTTGATGTTCATAAATTTACATTTAACAATTCCTCCAGGAGATTTGTATGATTGTTAATGTTTGCGAAGCATCTGTTCTTTTATTATTATGAAATTATTTCTGAAAATATCTGTTTAGAAGGCAGTGACAACATCTTCTGACACAATAATTCCCAAATCCCACAGAAGACCAAAGAACACTGAGAAACAGATTCAAAATTTCAGGCTACTGATGGTCATAACAGTTGGCTATGGCACAATGCATGCTGGGAGATACAGAAGTGAGGGAGAATATGAAGCCAGTGGATGTAGATGTATAATTCAGCCTGGAGACTGGATGATCTGAGCATTCTGGTTTCTCACTACAAAATGCTCCCAGGGAAATATTGAAAGACACAGGACGGCATAACATTGTATATTCTGCTTCAACCCCCTGCCACTAATGAGGTTGTGCAATACATGGCATTGTATTTGTTGTTTCCACTATTTTTGTTTCAGAATACATCATCTGCATTAAAAATTACTAAACAGGGGTGCCTGGTTGGTTCACTGAGTGTCTGCTTTGGCTCAGGTCATGATCTCCAGGTCCTGAGATCCAACCCCACATCGGACATCCAGCTCAAGGGAAGTCTCCTCTCTCTGCCTCCACCTTTGCTTTTAGTCTCTCTCTCTCTCTCTGTATCACTCTCAAATAAATAAATAAAATCTTAAAAAATAAAATAAACATAAAAATCACTAAACAATACAGAAATCTAATATATCACTTTATTTTATATCCACAATTTAAGGAAATATTTAAGCCAAGTTAAACATATTCTCAGGCATAACTTATGCACTTTAGATTTTGGTCCGGGGATGAAAAGTCACATTGTTTAATTCATGCTTGCCAGTAACTACATTGAAAGTGTTCATTGCTTTAGTTGACAGCCTTCCCATGAAGAAAACTTCAGGCCAGAAGACTTCACTAGAGAATTCTATCATGCATTTAAAGAGGAAATAATGAGAATACTACAGAGAATGGAGAGGAAGGACAGACCTTGAATATATGTCATAAATACAGTTTTTCTCTGATATCATAACAACATAAAACTGTTTGAAATAAAATAATTTAAGAATTGGGGCACCTGGGTTGCTCAGTGGGTTAAAGCCTCTGCCTTCGGCCCAGGTCATGGTCTCAAGGTCCTGGGATTGAGCCCCACATCAGGCTCTCTGCTCAGCAGGGAGCCTGCTTCCCCTCCTCTCTCTCTGCCTGCCTCTCTGCCTACTTGTGGTCTCTCTCTCTGTGTGTCAAATAAATAAAATCTTTAAAAAAAGAAGTTGAGAATCGATAAGATTTTTAAAAAGAATGAATATGATTCATAGACATAGGAAACAAAATATAACAAAATATTTGCATATTCAATCAGCAATATATCAAATGGGCACCTGAGGTGCTCAGATGGATAACTGTCTAACTCTTAGTTTTGGCTCAGGTCATGATCTCATGGATCATGGGATTGTGCCCCTTGTGCTTCACACTTCATTCTTGAAGATTGTCTCCCTCTGCCCCACCTTCCTCTCTCTCTCAGTTTAAATGAATACATCTTTAAGATATCCTAAATGTATCAAAGGTGGTCATTTTAGACATTTAAGGTTTGTGAAACATTTGAAAATCAGTCAAGGTTAGTCACTCTATAAGAGAATAAAATAAAGATATAATCATCTCAATAAATGCACCAAAATTCCCCTGAAGCCATTCATCTAGAGTGAAACAGATCAAGAATGAAAAACAAACTATATTATTCTTAGTAATATGATCATCTATGTACAAAATAAACAACAAAAACAACAAAAGAACTGACATGAAAAGAAAAATCTCAAAACTAATAAGCAATTGCAGCATTTTCAAATGCACACTTAATTTAGAAAAATCAAGTGCTTACTCATTAACTAGCATTGAACAAGTGGAGTGTGAAATAAACACAATTTATATTAGCCTCAAAAAAGGGGAAATTCTTAGGTAAAAATCAAATGTAATATGTGTAAGATCTATAAAAGGAAAATAACACAATTCTGATGAATGAAACAAAGAAAAATGAAATAAATTGAGGGATACTCTGTTTATTGATGAGAAAGCTCCTTACTTTCAAGATGCTGGTTCTTCCAAATTGCATGTATAGATTCAATGTAACCCTTAAATCCCAGCACGTATTTCTATAAATCCTGAAGAACTGATTCTAAAGTTTACACAGAGAGGGAAAAGAGTCAAATTAGCAACATAATGTTGCAGGGGAAGAACAAAGTTAGAAGACTGACACTTGAACTTGAAGACTTATTATAAACTATAGTATTCAAGATCAATAGAAGAGGAAGAGAGAGATATAGATCACAGTGTGTTACACTTGGTGTCTGCCCTGCTTACAACAGATGCTCAGTGTTGCCAAAATGTGTGACTACCATGATCCCCAGGTGAAATCCATCTCCTTCCAAGAGAGCCTTGTGTGGAGAACATGAGAAAGACTGAAGTCAGGGACACCAAGATCAGAGGATTGATGGGAATGGAGCAGGAGACAAGGGGAAGACCTTGGAGGTGGGTAGGGAAGTGTTCACGACAGAGCAGGGAAGACCCCTAGATGTGGGAGGGATTTGGGTGTTTAGCAAACAGCAGTGAGGAGACACTGAAGGGGCTGAAGCCATGGGGGTGACGTGCCTGAGCTGTAGGAAAAAAAGACCCTCTGAGTGCCTTGAGGAGAGGGTTTCTGAGGGAAGTAGGTGATTGTGGTCATAGGCCTATTGCTTAAGGTCCCTGTGAGTCTAGAGATTTGGTGAATATTTGCACATACAGCCTATTTGGTTTTGGGGCCCAGTAAGAACATGATTTCTGTACCTCCTTTCCCAGGCATGTGGAAACAATAATAAAGCATAACATTAATCTTCCCACTGAAAGAAAGCAATGGGTACATAACTACACTTGGAACATAAATTTAGTTATAATATAAATGGTTGGTGAGGCAAAAAAGACAGAATCCTGACAAGAATTTCAAAGCAGAAATACTGAGACACTAATGAATTTAGGAGATACATACCACCTTCAAACATAAAGAGATATGTCTACTACTCACCATTAAATACTCAGTCAGGCAATGTTGTTAGATTTTCAGAAGCCACTCCTTCACATCTGTTCCTGACCAAATTGTAACAGCATCATATGATCTTTGAAATGTTTGCTGAATTACTGACAATTTACTGACAAGGCGGAAAAACTCACAAAAAAAAAAAAAAAAGCAGGAGGCAGTGCTGATGGCTAGGGGCCTAATCAATACAGACATTGGTAACATGATGTCAGATATAGAAGTCAGAATAACGGTTCTCAAAGTGCTAGCTGGGCTCAAAAAAGGCATGGAAGATATTAGATAAACCCTGTATGGAGAAATAAAAGCCCTTTAAAAGAACTAAAATCTAGCCAAGTTGAAATCAAAAAAGCTATCAATGAGGTGCAATAAAAAATGGAGGCTCTTACTGCTAGGATAAATGAGGCAGAAGAGAGAATTAGTGATATGGGAGACCAAATGAAAGAGAATAAAGAAGCTGAGCAAAAGAGAGACAAACAACTACTGGACCACAAGGGGAGAATTTGAGAGATAAATGATACCATAAGATGAAACAATATTTAAAAAAAATGAAACAATATTAGAATAATTGGGATTCCAGAAGAAAAAGAGAGGGTAGCAGATATATTGGAGAGAATTATGTAGACAATTTCTCTAATATGTCAAAGGGAACAAGCATCAAAATCCAGGATTGGCAAAGAACCTCCTTCAAAATCAATAAGAATCGGTCCACACCCCGTTATCTAATAGTAAAATTTACAAGTCTTAGTGACAGAGAGAAAATCCTGAAAGCAGCCCAGGACAAGAAGTCTGTAACATACAATGGTAAAAATATTAGATTGGCAGACTGACATGATATATTCAGAGCACCAACTGAGAACAAACAAAACTGTTCCAGAACAAACAAAAACTAAAAGAACTTGTGAATACCAAAGCAGCTCTACAGGAAATATTGAAAGGGGTCCTCTAAGAAAAGAGAGGGCCTAAAAGGAGTAGATCAGAAAGGTACAGAGACAATATACAGTAACAGTCACCTTACAGGCAATGCAGTGGCACTAAATTCATCTCTCTCAATAGTTACCCTGAATGTCAATGGGCTAAATGCCCTAGTCAAAAGACACAGGGTATCAGAATGGATAAAAACAAAAAACAAAAAAACAAAAAAAAACATCAATATGCTTTCTATAAGAAATCATTTTAGACCCAGAGACAGCTCCAGATTTAAACTTAGGGGGTGGAAAACAATTCACCATGCTAATGGACATCAAAAGAAATCTGGGGCAGCAATCATTATATCAGATCAATTAGATTTTAAGCCAAAGATGATAATAATGATGATGAATGACACTATATCATACTCAGAGGGTCTATCCAACAAGAAGATCTAATAATTTTAAATACCTATGCCCCTAATATGGGAGCAGCCAACTATATAAACCAATTCATAACAAAATCAAAGAAACACAATGACACTAATACAATAATAGTTGGGAACTTTAGCACTCCCCTCAATGAAATGGACAGATCATCCAAGCAAAAGATCAACAAGGAAATAAAGGCCTTAAATGACACACTGGACAAGATGGACATCACAGATATATTCAGAAGATTCCATCCCAGATCAACAGAATACACATTCTTCTCTAGTGCACATGGAACATTCTCCAGAATAGATCACATCCTGGGTCATAAATCAGATCTCAACTGGTACCAAGAGATTGGGATCATTCCCTGCATATTTTCAGACCACAATGCTCTGAAGCTAGAACTCAATCATAAGAAGAAATTTGGGAAGAATCCAAAAGCATGAAGGCTAAAGAGCATCCTTCTAAGGAATGAATGGGTCAAGCAGGAAATGAAAGAAGAATTGAAAAAAATCATGGAAACAAATGATAATAAAAACACAATAGTTCAAAATCTGTGGGGCACAGCAAAGGCAGTCCTGAGTGGAAAATACTTAGCAATACAAGCCTTTCTCAAGAAACAAGAAAGGTCTCAAATACACAACCTAATCCTACATCTATAAGAGCACGAGAAAGAACAACAAAGGAAGCCTAAACTCAGCAACAGAAGAGAAACAAAAAAGATCAGGGCAGAAATCAATGAAATAGAAACAAATAAAGAAAACAAAAAAAAAGTAGAAAACATCAGCGAAATTAGGAGATTTCTTTTAAAGAATTAATAAGATTGATAAACCACTAGCCAGATTTATCCAAAAGAAAAGAGAAATGACCCAAATAAATAAAATCATGAAGGAAAGAGGAGAGATCACAACCAACACCAAAGAAATACAAACATTTATAAGAACATGTTATGACCAAATACAGGCCAGCAAATTTGACAATCTGGAAGAAATGGATGCATTCCTAGAGACATATAAACTACCACAACTGGACCAGGAAGAAATAGAAAACCTGAACAGACCCATAACCTGTAAGTATATTGAAACAGTCATCAAAAATCTCCCAAAAAACAAGAGCCCACGGCCAGACAGCTTCCCAGGGGAATTCTACCAAACATTTAAAGAATAATTAATTCCTATTATCCTGAAATTGTTTCAAAAAATAGAAATGACAGGAAAACTTCCAAACTCATTTTATGAGGCCAGCATCACCTTGATCCAAAAAACCAGACAAGAATTCCATCAAAAAAGAGAATTTCAGAACACTATCCTTGATGAACACAGATGCAAAAATTATCATCAAAATGCTAGCCAATAGGATCCAACAGTACATAAAAAGGATTATACACCATGACCAAGTAGGATTTATTTCAGGGCTGCAAGGTTGGTTCAACATCCACAAATCAATCAATGTGATACAATACATTAATAAAAGAAAGAACAAGAATCAGATGATACTCCCAATAGATGCTGAAAAAGCATTTGACAAAGTACAACATCCCTTCCTGATCAAAACTCTTCAAAGTGTAGGGATAGAGGGCACATACCTCAATAGCATCAAAGCCATCTGTGACAAACCCACCACAAATATCATTTTCAATGGAGAAAAACTGAGAGTTTTTCTGCTAAAGTCAGGAACATGGCAGGGATGTCCATTATCACCACTGCTATTCAATATAATACTAGAGGTCCTAGCTTCAGCAATCCAACAACAAAAAGAAATTAAATGCATCCAAATTGGCAAAGAAGAAGTCAAACTATCACTCTTTGCAGATGATATGATGCTATATGTGGAAAACCCAAAAGACTCCACTCTAAATCTGATAGATGTTTTACAGAAATTCAGTAAAGTGTCAGGATATAAAATCAATGCACAGAAATCAGTTGCATTTCTTTACACCAACAATAAGACAGAAGAAAGAGTAATTAAGGAGTCAATTCCATCAATCCCATGTACAATTGCACCCAAAACCATAATATACCTAGGAATAAACCTAACCAAAGAGGCAAATAATCTGTACTCAGGAAACTATAAAGTATTCATGAAAGAAATTGAGGAAGACACAAAGAAATGGAAAAATGTTCCATGCTCATGGATTGGAAGAACAAATATAGTGAAATTGCCTATGCTACCTAAAGCAATCTACACATTTAATGCCATCCCTATCAAAATCCCATCCATTTTTTTCAAAGAAATGGAGAAATAATCTTAAAATTTATATGGAACCAGAAAAGACCTTGAATAGCCAAAGGAATATTGAAAAAGAAAGCCAAAGTTGGTGGCATCGCAATTCCAGACTTCAAGCTCTATTACACATCTATCATATTCAAGACAGTATGGTCCTGCCACAAAAACAGACACATAGATCAATGGAACAGAATAGAAAGCCCAGAAATAGTCCCTCAACTCAATGGTCAACTAATCTTCAACAAAGCAGGAAAGAATGTCCAATGGAAAAAAGACAGCCTCTTCAAAAAATGGTGTTGGGAAAATTGGACAGCCACATGCAGAAAAATGAAATTGGACCATTTCCTTACACCACACATATAAATAGACTCAAAATGGATGAACAACCTCAATGTGAGAAAGGAATCTATCAAAATCCTTCAGGAGAACACAGGTAGCAACCTCTTCTACCTCAGCGACAGCAACTTCTTCCTAGGAACATCGCCAAACCAAGAGAAGCAAGGGTGAGAATGAACTATTGGGACTTCATCCAGATCAAAAGTTTTGCAGAGCAAAGGAAACAGTTTAAAAGGATAAGACAACTGAAAGAATGGGAGAAAATATTTGCAAACAACATATCAGATAAAGGGCTAATATTGAAAATCTATAAAGAGCTTATCAAACTCAAAACCCAAAGTACAAATAATCCAACCAAGAAATGGGCAGAGGACAAGAACAGACATTTATGCAAAGACATCTAGATGGCCAAAAGACACAGAAAAAGTGCTCCACATCACTCGACAGCAGGGAAATGCAAATCAAAACCACAATGAGATACCACCTCACACCAGTCAGAATGGCTAAAATTACCAAGTCAGGAAATGACAGATGCTGGCAAGGACGTGGAGAAAGGGGAACACTCCTACACTGTTGGAGGGAATGCAATCTGGTGCAACCATTCTGGAAAACAGCATGGAGGTTCCTCAAAAAGTTGAAAATAGAGCTATCTTATGACCCAGCAATTGCACTACTGGGTATTTATCCTAAAGATACAAACGTAGTGATCCGAAGGGGCACGTGCACCCAAATGTTTATAGCAGCAATGTCCACAATAGCCAAGTTATGGAAAGAACCTAGATGTCCATCAACAGATGAATGGATAAAGAAGATTTGGTATATATATACAATGGAATACTATGCAGCCATCAAAAGAAATGAAATGAAATCTTGCCATTTGTGACAATGTGGATGGAACTAGAGGGTACTATACTTAGCAAAATAAGTCAATCGGAGAAAGACAACTATCATATGATCTCCCTGATAAGAGGAAGTGGAGATGCAATGTGGGGGGCTCAGGGGGTAGGAAAAAATAAATGAAACAAGATGAGATTAGGAGGGAGACAAACCATAAGAGACTCTTAATCTCACAAAACAAACTGAGGGTTGCCAGGGGTAGGGGGGTAGGGAGAGGGTGGTGGGGTTATGGACATTGGGGAGGGTGTGTGCTATGGTGAGTGCTGTGAAGTGTGTAACCTGGTGATTCACAGAAATATATATATATATATATATATATATATATATATATATATATATATGAATATGTCACTGAGCTTACGTCCTGGAAAATGTCCAGTCTGACAATTCTGACAGGGGCTGAAGATCCTGTACAACCCCCTCCAACCAGCTCTACTGTCCTCTGATAAGTGGTTTGACACGATGTATTCACCTTTTACAGTAACTTCTCTGAGGATGGTGAACACTATCTGGTGATTTTTGTACATTTTTGCCATTTCCAGAGAGTAAGAAATCATAGTGATCATATACAGTGTATAGGAATCATAGGATCTAGAGATCAGGCATGGAAGTGAGAAAAGACAGGGGCCTGGTGAGCTGCTGATAGCCACTGGGCTCTCAGGGTTTTGGTCCATGGTGAGGTGGGTGTGTTGTGATCAGCAGGGGGCACTGTGGGACTGCCCTGTTGACCCTACACAGTTGCTCAGTGGGGACCCTTCACTCAAGGGAGCCTAGGCCTGTGTGTTGGGCTCTTTGATCCTTGATGTGTACTCAGCAGATGTGTCCTCTCTGGTCTGGCAGAGTTCCCTGAGCAGGGAGTTGTGTGCGTTCTCAGCAAACTACATACCCTTCAATGGGTTGTGTAAGCTGAGATCCAGAACAAGAGCTCAGGGAGGGGCTGAGCAGTAATGGGATGGACCCTATTTGAATGGACAGCCCTTCCTGCGACAGAGGATGGAGGAGAAAAGGAGATCTGGGCCAGCACAACCCTCTCTGGGGATCATGGGTTGTATCACCATGGTCTGGATACTTGTCCTCCTTGTGCTCCTGTCTCACTAGACAGGTAAGGGCAGACCTCAAGGATATTGGGTCACCCCCAAAGGACTCTTTACTTGCTCAGCATTTGAGATTTTTTTCTCCATTCTAATGCCACTACTCTTGAGTGTCTGTGTTTGCAGGTTCCCTGTCCCAGCCTGTGTTGATCCCGCTGATCTCCCTCTCTGTATCTAGGAAACAAAAACCAGACTCACCTGCACCATAAGTAGTGGATTCATTGTTGGCAACTCTATCATATTCTGGTATGAGTAGCAGCCAGGGAGCCCTCCCTGGTATCTCCTGTACTACTACTCAGATTCAATCACAGAGCTGGGATCTGGGGTCCCCAGCTGATTCTCTGGATCCAATGATGTCTCAGCCAATGCAGGACTTCTGCACATCTCTGGGATGCA
The DNA here is from genome assembly GCA_003697995.1 of Taxidea taxus jeffersonii. NCBI lineage: Eukaryota > Metazoa > Chordata > Mammalia > Carnivora > Mustelidae > Taxidea > Taxidea taxus. The sequence goes on along the minus strand of ML108751.1, from coordinate 6,052 downwards.
GTCTGAGTACAAGGCTGGCTATTTCTGTGCTACAGAACATAGCAGTGGATGCATCTGGCTTTACTCACCATGTCTCAGACACAGAGGAAGTAAGACAAAAAAGCCTTGGCCTATAGGCTTTACCTTTGAGCTTCTTTAACTGAGAAGCTTCTCTGGAAGCTCCTGGAGGGGAGACTTCTCTGTGGGAGATGTGTCCTTGAGGAGGAAGGAGTGAAACCCAGATTATGCTGTTACCTGAGGCAATGCAGGAGCACCATCCCAGTAGCACACCCAGGTGAGGGAATTGAGCCCAACTGCTCATGTGCCAGGTTCTGGAGACCTTGGTCAATGCTAAACACTTATACATGAAAAGCATCAGCCCTTCCTCCCAGTTGTGTCTCCTTACCACTGTCAGGAAACAGAAATGTCCTGTCCATTTCAAGATCCTTCTATCTAGAATAAGAATCAAGTTGGCTTGAGCCAGATTAATAGGAGAAAATCAAATTTAATAGTGTACATATGCTAATCCACGCAGAGAAGGAAATCCCAAAATTTCCTTCATATTCAGACAAAAGGAGGTATATATGTTTTTCTAAAGACACAGGTGGTAGGGTCCACTATTCAATGCAAAGAAATGCAATTTACAGATAGAGGAAGGGGAGTAAATGTTTGGTAGACAATTTTGTGTGGATCCCCTGAGAAACAATGGAACACAGAGGACCCCAACCAAACAGACCTTGCTGGGCCCCTCCCTGTCTGCTCCACCTAGTTCATGACCTAGTGTAGTTGTCTGTGGTGGGAGATCTGTTCCCAGAGGTGTTGCTTCCAGAGGTACATTACCTTAGTCTGTTGATGGGGAATTAAAGGGTTTTTCTTGAGACTGCCGTGTTTCAACTGCCTTTGAACTCAAAATAATCTTCATTAGGGACCATTTTGGAGTGTCCTGCCCTGGTTCCCTACAGTTCTCTCTTCTGATTCTCTCCTGAAGTCTCACACATTCTAAGTTGAACAGTGAGATTGTTTCACTTGTTGAAATAGTTTCTTATTCTGAAAGCAGGTCAGTTCAATTAAATTCATTTCAGGAATCTGTGAGGCAGATAGGCTCTCAAAAGTCCATATTGAGGAATAAATCTGATAATGGGTAAGATGCGTTCTTATATAAATTAACATATGCTAGTGTTTGGAACAAACATTAAGCCCTGTGCCCAAGTTTTGGGTTCTACTGATGCAGGTTGGTTGGGTCTGAGTACTCAGAGAGGATCCCCCAGGAGCAACCAAGAGGTTCCTTGACTTCATATAGCATAGACATCAAACATAAGCCAAAAGACAATGAGAACAGAGTTTATGGAAGACATCGACCAAATGCAGAGTGTCTGGGAGATTCAGAAAGGGATAGAAAAGAGTCTCAGATTTTCTTGGGGTCTAGAGATTTTACTGAGGACTGTGATCTGCACAAGTCTTCTCAGACTTCTGGGAACTGTTTAAAACAAGGAGGAGTCTTACAGTGTCCTCCATAAGTGACTAATGCCCCAGAGCCATGGGCTTCAGGGAGTCAGTGGTCTGGAAAACATACACGATGACCCCACCTGGTAACCCCTTGGATGTTCTCTGTTGAGATGGAAGACTTCAGAGAAACAGCAAACACCTTGGCCTTCACAAGGAGGATGTATTCATCTATAAGTCCTGTGCAGGGTGGGGGTGCAGGTCCTAGCAAGAATACCAGCTGGAAAAGGAGCAAGAAAAACAGTCCTTCATGGGGTAACTTCTGTTTCCCTATCTCACTGTCAGTGAGAATATTTATAGATATGGGTTTGGAAACATCTTCAGATGGAGTGAGGAAAGGACATGGCAATGTGTTGGCTTGCCCTGGTTTGCAGTTTGTATATTCTTGGTGGTATTTTTGAGTGGCTGATGGAGCAATATGCAGGAAGATTGTCTGCACATGAGCCCCTGGGGTATTTCCCTGAAGATTACCTCAGGTTACAGTTTGCAGGGCTTCAGGAAGATGGATGGGTTTACTTCTCAAATGATTTAGAATATCAAGGGAGAGAAAATACAATTGTTACCTTGATTACAACTACCAGCATGTTTGACCTCTGTGCTCTGAGGTCATTCCCACACACAGTGTCACATGGCTGGTCTTCAGTAGACTTCTGCCTGTGTGTTGACAGAACAGATCCTAGAAGGGAATCACTGTCCGCAGTGTGTGTGGAACTGTTGTTTCAAGCCAGTGAAAATAATGACAGATGACAAGATTTTCAGTGTGTAAACCCTCTGTGAATGTACACGAGAGCTTCTACACACACAGTACAAAGATGTGTTTCCCTCATCTCCACAATGTGGGAACCTGAGCTGAATGAGAGAGAAGTCTGGAAACATGGATCTGTCACATAACAGGAAATACCTAGCATCCAGCAGAGAAGGAAGCATGCATCCATGGGGAGCCATCAGACTCTGGACTTGATCCTGATCTAAAAGGAGTTTGTGTAGACCCAACATCTCAGTTCTGACATATGCTCAGTCAAGGGAGCTGTGGAAAGACTCATCCTGAGGAGTCAGAATAGAGCATAAAATCTGCACAGATGTGATGGGAGGACACATAAGGGGACACCTGGCATGGCCTTAATGCAGGGGGCAAAGATCTGAGAAATGGGGAGGCAGGAGCAGTCTCTGATGGGCTCTGTTCACCATGCCACACAATGGTGTGTCTGGGTCTGGACACCGGGAGGGGGGTACAAAGTGTCCAGTTTTGATAGTTAAGGGAAGCACAGGACCTAGGCTCAAGATTTACAGCTCTGACTTCCTGTGCTCTGGTTGCACATAACCCCTCCCTTGCCCATCCCCCTGACATATTTGGCAGAGGGACCTGATTAAGGGCCAGTGAGGGTGCCAGAGCAAGGGTCTCATTTGTATATATAGGCCCTCCCTCTTTCCAATGTTGAAGAGGGGAAGGGAATGATTAATGGAGGCTCTGCCCAGCTGTGGGGCACAGAAGGCAGGATTTGTGATGACTTCCACCATGGCCTGGTCACTTCTCATCCTCAACCTTCTTGCTCACTGCACATCAGTCTAGATATAAGGATATGGCAAGGGCCTCTGGGAGATCACATTGGGACCTGCTTCATTCTCTGTGTCTAGTCCCCAGCATCACCCTCTGTGTCTCTCCTCCTTGCAGGTTTCTGGTTCCAGTCTGTGTTGACTCAGACATCTGCCATGTCTGGGGCCCTGGGACAGAGGGTCACCATCTTTTTCCCTGGAGGCAGCTCCAACATCAAGTATGGTAACTATGTGAGCTGGTACCGATAGCTCCCATGAACAACCCCCAGTTTCCTGATGTATGAGAATAACAAATGACCTTTGGGTGTCACTGATCGGTTCTCTGGCTCCAGGTCTGGCAGCTTCGGCTCCCTGACCATCAGTGGGCTCCAGACTATAGACGAGTCTCATTATTACTGCTAAGCATGGTTCAGTAGTCCTAATGGTCTCTGTTCCAGGCCTGTGTGGAAATAAAACAAAACCCTACATAGTCATCTGAGAAGAGGGTAAACAGCCCAGAAGCTGCTAGTCAACTTAGGATGGAACTTCTGTTTACTCTTTCACTGATGCTCTGGCCCCTATGTCCATCCAGGGGCATCACCTAGGAGTGAAAGTACTGCTTCATTTCCTTCTCCCTTCTGGACTCAAAGTCACTCACTGTAGCCCATTTGTACACATATAGTCTTTATAGAACTAGAAAGTCCTGTGTTAATTATCTATGAATGTTTCACTCTAAGCTGGTTTATATTCATTTATTTTCTTTTTCTTTTTAATAAATGAAAGAATCTGGGGTCTCTGAACCTGCATGGGGCTTCAACATGTCCCTGCTCTGTTTGATGGATATGTCAGTTCTTTTTGCATGTAGCATCATCATTTGCTTAACTTGTTACCAGATAATTCATTTTGGTTATATTCTGATATTTGTGGGGAATATGGGAAATGTGCCAATCTACAAATTAGATAAGGTGTAACCAAAACAAAATTCCTGTCCAAGGAAATTCCTGCTTGTGGATGTTTACAGAAGATTTATTCATAATCACCATATGTGAAGGCAATCAGAACAGCATGAGGATATTTATACCAGGTTTTTAAAAATCCCTATGATTTGACATAAAAAAGTCATCCTCCGGTCGGTTATATATTCGTACACTGGGATATTTGTCAGCATTGTACCCCATGGTCCAACAATTGCACTAATAGGTATTTGCCCAAAAGATATACAAATACTGATTCCAAGGTGCACATGCCCCCAGTGTTTAGAGCAGCATTACCAACAATAGGCAAATATGAAAAGAGCCGAAATGTCCATCAACTAATGAACAGATAAAGAAGATGTGGTATGTGTGTGTGTATACATATATCATATATGTGTATATATTCATTATCATATATCTACATATATTATATTTGTATATATACATGCATCATATATGTACATATGTATATATGTATATACATGTATTATATATGTGTGCATATATATATATATATATATATATAGTCAGTCATAAAAAAGAATTAAATCTTGCCATTTATGGATGTGGAAGGTGCTAGCATGTATTACGCCAAGCAAAAGAAGTTAGAGAAAGATTCTGTATGATTTCACTTATAAGTAGAATTTAAGAAACTAAACAGGGGATCATCGGAAGGAAAAACATAGAGAGGGGGAAGCAAACTGTAAGAGTCTCTTAACTATTGAGAATTAACTGAGGGTTGATGGATGAGGTGGGTGGGGTGTGGGCTAAATGTGTGATGGCTGTTAAGGAGGGCACTTGTGATGAGCAGAGGGTGTTACATGCTAGTGACAAATCATTAAATTCTAGATCTGAAACAAATTTTACCATGTATTTTAACTAGAATTTAAATTAAAAATTAGAAAATAAAACACACCAAAAAACAAACAAGAAACAAGTAAAACAAATGACATGTGAAGTCATAGTAGTATACATGAAATTTAAATACATATTTCTTCAGAAAAAAGAACATTTAAAGTGCTATATTTAATATAATTATAATTGAAATACATTTTACAAGACTAACAAATCTAAAGGTGCTGAAAAGGTCAATGATGGAGAAGAGGTGGAGGAAGGAGCAGGAGGATGAATGTGCAAGAGCAGTATTCATGGCGGGGTCACTCTTTTGTTGTTGTCATGGTGGCCACAGGATGCTGTTATGGTGGCCACACCACACTGTTGTGTTGTCACAGCTCAGCAAACTCTACAGCACAGTGGCAACATCTTAGTGCATGCACACAAAGCCATCTAGGAAGTCTTGGATCCGTGATGGAGTGAACAGAGTGACATCATTGCATTCGCTCATCTATGAAGGTAGGAAGCCTCCTCAATGAAAGGGTGCAGTAAAGGGATGATGACCTGATGGATTTTGAAAAGGAAGGGAGACTGTATATCCAGGGATAAAAGAAACTCTACTTGAGCCTCTTTCTCCAGTTGATGGACTGTGTCTGATGCAGTAAGTGATAAATAATTGTGATGTTCCTGAGATGTGCCTGAATTGAACAATGCAGTTAATGGTTACATATACCAGGAGTCCAAGTTCTCCCTTCAGGAAGAGAAGTTCATGTTTTGTGCAGATCTCAGCCTCTCCATAACCTATGTGGTAGCTGGCCCCATGCTTGGGGATCTTATGACTGCAAGTTATCCTTCAGCTACAATCATAGGAATCTTTGAAAAATAGTTTTATTTTATAAGACCTAGAAATTAGATAGCACACCTGGACCTGTGGACCAAGGTCATGGCTCAAAAAAGAATGAGCCTCTGTCCTCTGGACCAGAAGTGTGGGCAGAGCCTCAACAGACAGGGAGGAGCTGGGAATGGGAGACAGATATGGAGAGACACATAAAGACAGAGATAGACCATCTTTCTTGAATACAACACAGAGTCTTGGGGGCAGATGCACTAGGACCTTTGTCCATTTTCTCTATGCACTAAAGGTGGTTTCTGACACCTCACCACATCTCAGCCTGTTAGTAGAGAAGCACTAGAGCAGTGGAGACAGCTGGAGACAGTCCTCAGTAAGG
>ML108750.1:56926-74792 GCA_003697995.1 Taxidea taxus jeffersonii | reverse complement strand
CAAATAAAATAATGCACATAAAAATCTTTTGAGAGGGGGTGCCTAGGTGGCTCAGTGGGTTGAAGCCACTGCCTTCGGCTCCGGTCATGATCCCAGGGTCGTGGGATCGAGCCCTGCATCGGGCTCTCTGCTCCTCGGAGAGCCTGCTTCCTCCTCTCTCTCTCTGCCTCTCTGCCTACTTGTGATCTGTCTATCAAATAAATAAATAAAAAAAATCTTAAAAAAAATAATCTTTTGAGAGGGATGCCTGGGTGGCTCAGTCAGTTTAATGTCCAACTCTTGATTTTGGCTTAGGTCCTGATTTCAGGGTTGTGAGATCGAGCCCCATATTGGGCTTCGTGCTCAGTGGGGAGTCTGCTTGCAATTCTCTCTCTTCTCCTTCTGCCCCTCCCCCCCTTTCAGTAAAATATCCTGACCCTCCATCTGTAAAATCTATGACTTTAGTTTTCCTGAACTTCAAAGTCCTCATGTGTAAAGTGGGGATACTTCCATCTATCTTACAGAGTGCAAAGAGGACTGAAGTGCCTTGCCGGACATGCAATGTCTGTAACAGTATCTTAACCATTTATACTGGCTTACTGAATATCAGTTGGTCAGTTATGCAGTCAGTAAGTATTCACTGAGGACATGAAATGTACAGAGTCCCGATTAGTCAGAATTCCTAGCAAAAAATAAGCAAAACTGGAGCAAAATTTTAAAATACCACCATAATGCTCACGGGCAGGTCAGCTCGAGCACAGTAACAAGTACCTACAGGCTTAAAGCTTTCTCCAGAATCTCAGGCAGGAATTATCCAAGAACATGTCTGACTTTCTCCTTGGCATTTCCGTGTACCCGCACACATTCACAACCATGTGTGTGTGCACGCGTGCAGAAACATTAAGACTCACTAAGGAAAAATAAATCTCTCACACTTGAAAATTAAGGAACTGCACAGGCAGCAAATCTCTGGGTGAAGGTGATGCAGTGGGTTATACAAGCCAATAATTTATGTTAGGGCTTCACAAAGTGTTCGACACCAGGAAAGGAACCAAAATAAGTCCAATTACATCAATAAAAAGGTATGACTAGCTGTGCTGCCCGGGCTGGGATGCTATTTCTTGCTATAAACAGAAATGGCTAGAATTTGGATGACCAACTAAACAGTGCAATAATAAAAACAAAGCATGTTATAATAGCTCTGCAAGATCCCCAAACTTGGGGATCAATCAAATAATGCCTGTTGCCATATATACACAATCTCGAGGGTTTTTGTTTTTTGCGGAAAAATGGGTTCAGATCATTTCTGAACTAGCAATTTGTCTGCCTAGGTTTTGTTAAGTCTGTTATGGTTATGAGAAAATATGATCTTTCATATTAAATCATTTATGACCTTTGTAAAATATTACTTTATATTAACCAACTCTTGGGACATTTTACTTTTATGAAACATGTACTTTAATTTTTAAAAGTATGAAAGCAAAACTGCACATTCTTAATCTACTACATCGTGTTAACAAGCCATCAAAGATCTGGGAATATAAAGGGAAAAAATACACTGAATCTCCATCTACTTAGTTTCAAATAGGAAAGGTTGCTGGCAATTAAAAACAATACACAGGGGGCGCCTGGGTGGCTCAGTGGGTTAAAGCCTCTGCCTTTGGCTCAGGTGATGATCCCGTGGTTCTGGGATCAAGCTCCACATAGGGCTCTCTGCTCAGCAGGGAGCCCGCTTCCTCCTCTCTCTCTCTGCCTGCTTCTCTGCCTACTTGTGATCTGTCTGTCAAATAAATAAAATCTTTAAAGAAAAATAAATAAAAATTTAAAAAAATAAAATAAAAAAATAAAAACAATACACAGGTAATACTTAAAATCCTTAAACATATAAGGAACATGTTTGATTGGCTCCCTGGATTCACATCTCCCAATATTCCAATATTCCCATACCTGTGGAATATTGGAAATATTCCACAGAAGAAGGTTACCAATGTTACCAATATTCCACAGAAGAAGGTTACAAAAAAAAAAAAAAGCAAAAGGTTATGGAAAATCCAACAACCCCTTTACAGTAGAGGTCAGCAACTTTATGGATATAATGACAAGTATTTCTGGAATACATGGTGAAAAGAACTAAAGAAAGATCATAGCTCATGGATTAAGCTGGGGCAACCACAGTTCAAAAATATGTCTTACACAGTTCCATGGCTTAAATTTTAAATTACCAATAGGTAACTAGGAAGAAAGTCACCTTTGTAATACTTATTTAATTCAGATTATTTTCTTCTTAATCAGTGACCTATCTGTTTCCTGAGGGAGTAGGGCTTTGACCATTCTGGAACTGTGAAGGGAAATGGATTTTGGTGGGAACTCACAATTTGGGGGTTCAACAAGGTTGTGACACAGCAGTGTGAGGACACTGGGCATCAGTAGGTACATGGTATCTGGGAGGTTAGGAGGTACTCAACAAATATATGCTAACAAATGAGTTGGGAAAAGGCCTTGGAAATATGACAGTGACAAAGCTGCCTACTTTGATATTTGATCACAGGCCCGGAAACTGACAAATGCTAAAAGTGCCACTGGCTGCCACTGACACGAATAATATAAACTGCCAATGTCCAGCTCCAAGTGGTTTCCTCTCTAACGGACAGGCCGAAATACATATGATAAAGCCCCATATGTTCTGCTTTTATATTTTACTAAACTCCAATGCTGCTCAAAGTGCTAGGATACAATAAACAAGGACCTTGTGCCAGAATATAAATAAATGCACCACCTTCCGTCATTGAGAATGTCTTCATATTAAAAAAATTGCATCTGAGCTAAGCAGTGTGTTTATTGACCTAGCTGACTTTGGTACAAGTTCCTGGTCTCGTTGCACCCTGGTACAAGCAGCTCTGTGGGCTATAGACTGTGTGCAGGTCCACAGACCACATGGAGTTGTCCTGGTAGAGACAACCTCGGCACAATTTATACCCAAAGGATGTTTTCCCTAAGAAGAATAAGTTAGGAAACAATCACCCGCTATAACAGAAGAGGTCTATAAAGGAAACTAACATTTAGGATGATGATGATGATGATGATGATGATGATGTTCCAAGGCTTTTACATATATAATTTTATTTAACCTTTACAATTACCCTGTGTTGGCAATATCACTATTCATGACTGAGGTTCAGAGAGGTGCTAAAATTATCTAAAGTCTTACAACTAATACAGAAGCCATGAAATGTGCCCCTATGGCAGGGAATATAACTGGCTAATGGCTCCAACTACAATATGTTTGGATTTTCACTGCATTCATGCCCCCCATTCCTGCAGGCTGCTCCCAGCCAATGACTCCCAAATGTCTCACATTTGGATGAGACATGGGATGCCTCCAATGGTCAACTCTGGCTTGACTTCCCATCAACCTTGATGAATCTTTCTTAGAACAGAGCTGCAGGCTAAGACTCCTCCTACCCAGTCCTCCTTCCTTCCCTTTCTCCTCCTACAAACATATCTGCATTGAGTCTGAAGGCTCTTTGCACCTTCTTTTGCTCCCTCCTCCAATAAATCTTTGTACATTAATCACCTCTGCTTCGTGTTGAACCAAACTAATGCAGTTAGTAAATGCAGATAAATGCGGATACTGGTCCCAACCATGTGGTTATTTGGAGGAAGAGAATGCTGATATAGAATTAACTATAGTGGGATGCCTGGGTGGCTCAGTTGGTTAAGCAGCTGCCTTCAGCTCGGGTCATGATCCCAGCATCCTGGGATCGAGTCCTACATCGGGCTGTGCACTGAGTGTACTCAGTACACTGTAGCCTGCTTCTCTCTCTGCCTCTGCCTGCCACTCTGTCTGCCTGTGCGCTCTCTCTCTCTGACAAATAAATAAATAAAATCTTTAAAAAAAAAGAATTAACTACAGTGAGTCTAACACATTGTATTTTACTCCCACTAAAGGAATTTTGATCAAAGGAGCAAATTTAAAAGGCTGCCACTGTCTTTCTCTTTCTGCACCTAGGATAATTCACTAAGAGTGAAGGCCAGAAGTGGAAAGTAATGACTTTTGGTAGCGAGACTAATAGAAGTGTGTGGGCTAGCAGATTTGCAAAATTGCTTCTTCTTAGTATCATTAACTTCATTTTGCCAGTTTTAAAAAAAGCAGTAACAGCAAAACCCCAAAGTATAACAAAAGGGTGCCATGTTGCCACGGTGCTGCCATAGCCCAGGAAGGGAGTAATTTATGGATTCCTCAAATGGAAAGTCACACTAGCAACTTTGCCAAATGTCTCGATTGGATATGATAATGAACGAAACTGAAGAGATATTTATTGAACCTCTATTTTGGTTAAGGCAGTATGGTGGGGAATTCATCAGAATAATTAGATTTTATACACATGTGGACTATTTTTCATATGGAACAACTTCTCTTATACCCATTCACCCACTGGAGCCTCATATAGTACATTTAATTAATACTTTTTGGCTGGCATATGTAAAAGGTACACAAACTCTGTATATATTCTGAGTTTTAGATTGAAAGTAGAAAACCAAGATAACTTATAAAGTACTGGGAAACTAGAATAATGTATTTTGTTTAGAAAAGGAGATTATATAAAAGATATTAATTAACTTTTAAAATAAATGATATTATACATCTATTTTTAATGGCTACGTTTAGGGAGAGAAAGAGAATAAAAATGACAACATAATAACGAATGTCTTTGTTTCTCACATCTTCCGTTAACTTACCAGAATAAAGATCTTAGACCTTACTAAAAGCTCTGCATTCTCGTAGACTCTTAAATTCAGATATTAATAACTCCTTTATAGAAATAAATAAAAAAGCACTGATGGGAGATGGAAAGTGCATTAGTGTTCATGTTATCTCTCCCAGTATGAATTTAATGGGTATCTTAATAAGGAGAAATAAACTAATGTCACTGATTAGGAAATATATCCACTCACATGCTTTAGTCACCTCAAGTGGGGCTTGATGGTGATGTCTGAGTGGAATTACTATAAAGCAAATGATGAATTAGTGTCAGGGCAAAGGGACACATAAATGTGTCCCAGAGATGAAACAATTATGTTCTGTATCACAAGTTAAAGGTCAACGCAAAAGACAGTGCAGTCAGTCCTAAAGCAGGGCTAACCAATTTGGCTAAGCCCATTGCTTGGAACTTGCTGAAGCTAAGCTGTTTTGATAGCTGGGCCACAGGCTTCCTCAGCTATAATAACCTGAAAGTAACATTTACGTGTTTTAAGTCTCTTTTAATCTCCTAAATACCATGAAGTGATGTTTATCAAATTTTAAGACGCAGGCACATTCCACTCAGATGATTTCATTCTCAGGGGACCTCGCCATTACGAAGTCTTATTCAAAGAAGGTAAGGGTTCACAAATCTTTAAGAAGAATCCTAAGTGACACTGCAAACTAAATGTAAAAAACTTGTTTTTGGCTTTGGCTATACAAAGAAATTTCCTTTTCATGGTTAGTTTAGTGGTCATGGTTCAGTAAACTCTGGATAAAGTGACCACCATGATTAGTATATCAAAAAATGTACAAATTATGTCTTTCACTTTCTCTTCTAATTATGTACACTCAGTGCACAGGCTTGACCTATACGTGGAAAATGCCCAAATACCCAGAAACACATTTACTACTAGGCATTTCAAACTTCCCATATTCTTAGGCACATTTTAAAGACTTATTTGAGAGTGAGAGAGAAAGAGAGCACACATACATGAGCATGAGTGAGGAGGTGAGAGAGAGAGAGAAATCTCAAGCAGACTCCTCACTGAGTGAAAAGCCTGACCCGGAGCTCCATCCCAGGACCCTGAGATCATGACCTAAGCTGAAATTAAGAGTTGGCTGCTTAACCGACTGAGTGAGCCACCCAGGTGCCCTTTAGTACATTTAAGAAAAGAGATCTATCCAAAACTCATTCTACTCATTTATTTGGGGTTTATTTTTATATTACAATCCTTAAAATTGTCACAAACATTGTTTCCAATTTATCTTTCCACAACATGAAGGAGAAAAAAAGGTATCAAAAATACTCGGTGCTTATTTGTTTCAGTGGTTTATTTAGAATTCCTCTTCGACCAAGGAGTGATTTAATTACCCTAAGCCTCAGTTTCCTCATTTCTAAAATAAGGATAATAATAAAACCCTGAAAGGGTTATTATGAAGATTGGCTATGTAGAATAAAAAGTGCTTTGCATAGAGATAGTCAATAAAAACAGGCATTCTTATTTGTGAAGCTAAGACAAAGGAACTTCCAAGTGTTGTAGTTCAAAATCTTTTTTTCTTCTGGTATAGGACACTGAAATATCAAGTCCTTGGTAGCAGCAAGTATTTTTCAGCAACTATAAGAAATTCACTGAAATGGCACTACACATACTTTTTAAAATTGTTGTTATTCTATAATGTTTCTATGTGCAGATATAACATACACATAGCAAAATGCTTAAAACACATACGTGCATTGCTTAAAGGACCATTATAAAGCCAGCCCCTGTGCTGCTAGCACTTGGTCATGCTGCTGGGGCCCCAGGAGCCCCCCATGGACCCCTTTCTCATTATGACACAGTCACTATGCTTGCTTTTCCTACAGTTTCCAACCCCAGCAAACCAGTTTCACCTAGCTTACTTCTGAACTATACATAAATGGAGTAACATTGTGGAAATTCCCTTTTGTTTTGCTTCTTTTACTCAACATTATGTTTGCGAAATTCATCCTTATCACTGCATACAGCTATGGCTCCATGGCTGCACAGTATTCCATTACATAAATATATCCTGATTAATGATAAACATATTGCTGACAGAGTTTAAGCTGTTTCCAGTCTCTGGCTATTACGATTACTGCTGCCATAAACATTCTCATATGCGTATCTTCAACTTCACTGGATAATGCCAAATTGTTTTCTAAAATGATTTTTATCAATTCACACTACCATCACTTCTACTTTAAGAGAAACCAGTCTGGGGTGTGTGTGTGTGTTTTGCATTTTTTTTTTAATCATGTATCTGTTCAAAACAAGATTGGGAAGAATCATAGAACATTACTGCTAGAAGGAAATAGATTATTTACTTCAACATCCTTATTCTAGAAGGATCTAGGGCTTAGAAAGATTAGAGACTTGTCTAATGTCACAGTGTGTAAGAGGCACACTGAGAGAACTCAAGAGAAATACAGCAAACACTGACGCTAGGATGAATGTAGGGCTTTCTCTATAGGTAATAAGCCGCCTTGCAAGGGGGTCTAAAAACAATGAACTAAAACTATTTTCTGTAAAGGTGAACACAATGAGGAGAAAGACAGAAATGCTACAGAGAGGTTAAACAAGGTGGCAACATTAATGCTGTACAACAGACCTCTGTGAGCCTCATCACATACATAAAGACACTGAGGCCCAGAGAGAAATTTCTCAGATAACACCACAGTCATCAAATGACAAATACCAAACCAAGAATTTAACCCGTGTCCATTTGTGCTTGTGTTCCTAACCATATTATACTAAACCTACTCAGCCAATGGAATACTGCTGTATTTTAAAAAGTACAAAACAAAATAATGTTGATTTTATTAATTTTACTAAAAAGTAATGAATACCACAGGGAAAACACATACAATAAGAAAAAAGATGTACCTAGGTAACCTCTTCAAAGCAGGAATCTTTTTATACCTGTCAGTATATCATTACAATTTGATTGTAGAAGCCTAGCACTAATGGATAGATTAAGGAATGTGGTTTCTAGTCCCAGGTTCACCAAAGCATTTGTCCCATTTTGAGAATGTCAAGAAACCTTACTATGCCTTGGTTCTTACTAAAAATATAGATAATTATATATTTTATTATATATTTTAATATTATATTTATGTATATATACATTTTATTATAAAAGCAATAATGTACTCAATAAAAAGAATCAGAAATAGATAAGTAGAAAAATTATGCAAAATCCCACAAAACAAACATGTAACACAATTTTGTCATACATCCGAGCAGTATTTTTCCTTTAAAATTTTTATTTCCGTAACTACAGTAAATACATTTAACTCCATATCCTCTTTTCTTCACTAATAGCAAATGCATTTCTATACTATTACCTCATCTTCGTAAACATTTTAATGACTGTTTTAAACATTTTAATGACTGAAGATGCCCCTCAGTTTATTTAACTTACCCCTAGATAGCTATTTTCAGTTATGATAAACATCTTCTAACTGTTTTCAGGGAGTTAGAATTATTTCCTTATGATAGAGTTTCCAAGAAGAATTACTAAATCAAAGGTGAAAATTCTTATTAAATCTACATCAGAGAAGAAATTATGAGAATCACTATATAAGCTTTTCATAGGAAAGCACTTTGAAGACTACAAAGCACAACATAAACACATGGTGGTATTATCATTATTGTAAGTCCACATCATAATGGACTTCTACTGACCCATTATTTACCTGGAATGGTACTCCATAAATCTCTGCTTATTTTCTACAAACAAAATCACTACCATGTAGCATACTGTTTACAAATTGTATCTTAGAGAATCATAAAATCTTTTTGATCTTGCTGTGGTAAGTCAAAAAATAAAACTTGAAGGTAATAATAAAAAGCAACAAACAGATTGAAATATGAGTGGTAAAGTTCAGAAGCACATATTCAAACACTATTAGGACTGATACAGACCTCAGAGTACCTAGAGCTCATCCCCTTTACTCTTTAGATGAGATGACTAAGGCCCAATAGAAACCACTATTCTATTTCAGCGAGTAAAAAGAGATGGACTAGAACACCAACATTTCTAATTGTTGGTCCTGTGTTCTTTCTATTAAACCATACCATCTACCTTTTTGGAGTCCACTGGATGATAGAATTTCATTCCTCCCATTATATCTGTCTAAGTTACTTAAAAGTAAAATGCTAGCTTGAGTTGACTGACAACTTATACACGTATCTATAAAGGTAGTGTTCCAAATATAGGACTATGATTTGGGTCTATCCACAGGTAACTGTGGGTCTGTCTTTTCCTGCTCTCTTTTATTAAAAGATAAATTAGCAAAATATAATCATTAAAAGTTTCAAATTCTAGAATCTCAAATCAACTGTGCTATCTTCCCCTAAAAGCTAGAGATCCTAGGTTTTGAATCAGAAGACCAAGGTTCAAGTTTTGGCTCTACCAGTTAATGGGTCTGTGTGACCTCGAGGCAGGCACGTAACTTGTTCAAAGCTTAGTTTCCTTATTAGCAAGAGAAGGCAACAATAATCTTGTGCCTCACAGGGTTATGGGAGATTTTAAGAAATGTGCCGTAACCTGTACAATGCTAAGCTACAAACATCATTACGATTATCTGTAACTATTATACCAAGCAATAGAGAAGAAATAAAAGTTTAATGCTCAAAGTCCAATCTACCAGGCTTAATCAGGAGAATCAAAGCCTGACTCAGTTTCCACTTTCATAAGGATGAATAGAACAAGAGATTTGTAATTTTTGTTTTAATACCTTGAATATATAGCACATCTTTTTATGCAGTTCTAAAATTATTCCATTATAAGTTAAAAATATATCAGTTTGCAAACATCAGGACAGAGAAAATATTGCTAAATTTGGGGGGAGCATTCTAGGAATGTAATATTCCCTGATTAAAAATGTAATGCTCCAGGTAAGGGTAACATGTTGTAAAGACAGTGAGAAGAGGAGTTCATTGTCCAGGGACACAGAGTAAGTCATGTCATCAAGAAGCCTGAGGAGAAACATGGACTGATACCAGCATGTGTATCTACTCTGAGCTTTGTTCGCACTCACTCATACCTCTGTTTGGGGGGCAAGAGGATCTTTACCTCCCCCTCTCTACTTCCCTTCCCTCTACTTTCAGAGCAAACTTTGACTCGCTCTTAAAGGTCTAGCTTGAATGTTTCCTTAGGAATACCTCCCAAAGAAAGTTTCATACATCTCTATCACTACTAGCACACACCATTCTACGATGTTGGTTGGAAGGGGAGCACCAGGTCTCTATCACTACTGCACACACCATACTATGGTGTTGTTTGGAAGGGGAGCACCAGGTTTAGGAACCAAGTCCTATTTATCCTTGTCTCCCCAGTGCCCAGTCTAGTACCTGACACAGGGTAAGTGATGAATCAGCCCTATCTGCAGCCACAGAAACACCAAGAGAGTAAACAGAAATATCATACCAGTCATAGGACTAAGATGAATGAAAAGAAACACTGACAGTAAAGAAAATGTGTTGAGGAAAAAAAAGAAATGAAGAAATGAGCCAGGCAGTGGGAGATGGGAGTTGAGAGGCTCTTCCAAAAGCTGTCTTCATTAAGCCTTTGCCCTAATGCCAGAGAGCTTTTACAAAGAAAGGGAACTGAAGATCCTAGAGAGGACTGGGGGAAGAAAGGAGGTAAAAACAGAGAAATAAAAAAGACTGACACAAGTCTGTGACTAGCAAATTCTTCACTCTTAGTTGCAAGGCCTATGCATTATTTCCTTGTATCTTATATAGTTTTGGGCGTTCTACAGTCTACCTATAATTTTTAAAAAGGCACATTTATCAAAAGGTACTGGTTATTCACAAAAGAAACAACAACTAAATATATAAAATATATGAACTTAACATTCACTAATAATCAACAAGCTACAAATCAGTATAGAGATATATTTCCTCTCTCACATAAAAAAAGGTTAATAAATACACAATATGCAACAACACAGAATATACAATATTGGCAAGAGGGTAAAGAAGCACCTATATATAACTTTAAAATGTATATATTCTTTGACCCAGCAATTAAGTGTTTATCCTAAGCAAATAACCGAGCACAGGTATAATTCAATAGAAAGATCTTCCTCATTACAAAGTTGTTCACAATAGAGAAATCTTGGAAAACAATCTAAATGCCCAGCAATAAGGAAAATGTTATAGTATGTCCATAAAACAGAAGACAATGCAGACAACAAAATTTTACACAACTATATTCATCGACATAGAATCTATCTTCACAATATAATTAAATGAGAAAAGTAGAACAAACAATAAAATGCACAGCATAAAACAATTTACATAAAATTTTACTTATTTAACTTATGTATGTATATTTGCATAGATGTTTGGAAAGGTGTTCATCAGAATATTACAATGGTGTCTCTGAGTAGTAGAAATCCCAAGTGGTTTTAATTTTTTTTCTTTAATGCTTTCCTGTATTTTAAAAACAAATTTATGAGATTGGATGATTTACATGATTTATTTTTTTTGAAAAAAGAAAACTGTTACCTTAACCTGAAACTAACACCTCATTTACAGTGAACAAAGTATCTGAACATTTTCTTCCCATATACAAGGTATTCACCAAGGCAGCTAAAAGGCAAATATTCCCCCTTCTTTGCTTATTTGTAACTTGTATTTAGCTCGTAATCTACTTCCACACATTGTTCCTCATTTTGTATTTGTGGAATATGGGATCTCTTTATGACAAAGTTATACTGTACTTTGCATTTTATGTATTTGGCAAGCATTTACTTAGCACTTACTCTGTTCTAGGCAGTATGCTAAGTCTTCACAAATTATTTAATCCTCATAACAACTCTAAGAGACAGGAACTACCCTTGTAGGTATTATTACTATTTCCATTTTACAGGATACTGAGGCACAGAGAGATGAATTAACTTATCCAAAATCATATAGCTAAAGTGATACCACTAACATTTGAACCCCTGCAGTCTACATCCATAGTACTCGATCTTAAATACTCAGCTATGATGCATTTCTTTTAGTTCATTTTATTCTAGGATTTTGGCCTTGATAGTTACATTCATTAGGATAATAATTTTATCCTGGAATTTTCCCTGGAAACCCACATCTGAACATTTAAAAATGCTTTTCTCTAATAGGTACTCAAATTTACATATAATAATTTTTTGATGTTCATTTCCTTAAATAGCTTATACGTAAGTTTTGCTTATTCATTTGATGCCAACTAAAATCAGACTTTTCATAGATATTATTTCTCATAATTCATTTCATGAGGCTTAACTATAGAAAGTTAGAATTTAGAGTCTACCTTCTCTGAACTAAGCACTGTGTACTTCATTGCAGCTGAGGTGCGTTCTTTAAATATTTTTCTCCCAGCAAAAAATGTCACTCCTGGTGGTAATCTGGAATAGGCTAATGCCGTTACTGAATAAAGAATTTATTTCTTTAGTTGAAGAAAATAATTTGGCAGCCTAAAATGCTAAAATATGCAAAATAAAATGCTAAAGCAAATCTTTTAAAAAAACAACTAGGATAAAGGAAAAAAAGTTATCAAGGAAGCTAAACCAAATAAGCTCTAAATTTATACTTAGCTCTTAGGTAGCCACAGATAAAAGGGAAACCTGTTATTTACTGTTTCTTCCTGTCTGAGAAAAGGAAACCAGCAAGTACAGTCTCTTGAACTTAGTCAGATGCTTAGGGTCTGAATTTCTTTGCTCCCCTTCAGAGGTTCAGTTTACCTAAACATAAAATGGGGACAATAATACTAACACTTTAGGGCTTTTGCAAAGAAAAAAAAGAGATGATATATGTGAAAGATCTTTGCACTCTAAAATAAGCTATATAAATACAGGTTACAATTGTTCTATTTTTCATTTGGAAAGGTGTTTTTTGACATTGGATTTCTAGTTTTAGTTTAAAGTGAGAAAAGATGTCCAATGAAGGTAAAAATAAATTATTTTGTCTTGTCAACTTATCACTCAGCTTTAAAGAGTACAGTGATCACAGCCAATATATTATTAAAAACGTCTAGTAAACTGGTTAATAACTAAAATTAAGTGTTAAGTAAAATTAATTGGTTAAGTGTTCTTAATAATGAACACTTAACCAATTACCTACAACTACAAAAAGGTAATATCATCCCTTTAAATACAGAATGATACTTTTGGAAAACAACTATATATATGATTTTTCTACCTCAATTAAAGCCTTTATTTAAAGAGATATAATAGATATAAGTCAAGACACAAATATATATATATGTATATATATACATATATATATATTTAAATACACACATATTTAAATAGAAATAACTATCAACCTTAACAAGGAAAAAACAATCTTCTGGCTAGTTCTTTCAGTTATTATTTACTGAACATCTTTCAATTATTATTTACTAAACATTATTTACTAACATTTACTAAACAATCTTCTGGCTCCATTCTTTCAGTTATTATTTACCAAACATCCCAAACATGCCCAGGGAGCTCATAAAGACCACAATCAGGTTCAAGTACAAAGACTGGTAACTGCATGGGGCTGGGGTCAATGGTGTACAACAAAACCATCTTTCCTATCTCTGCTATTAAGGTAACTTTCAGCTTCAACCAGGCTGGTCTTGATAGACCTTAAGCAGAGCTTCTTCTGCATCTCTGTTACCCCTCCTCTCTCACTAGCCAAACACCTTCATCCTTGAATTCCCAGTTCAGGTGCCATAGCTTTCTACTGAAGGATTCCTCCTCCACATCAGCCTAATAGGAATGACAAGTCAACATCAAGAATAAACAATGGCAGATACCAGTGATGAGTACCCTTTCTGGGGACAAATTCTGAGCTATAAACTTGACATTCACTATTTCTAGCCCCCACAACAAACCTGTGAGGATTACCCAACCTTTACAGATACAAGGAAATAGAGATGCAGTGAGATTTTATTACATGTTCATCCAGACAGTCAGTGGGATGCACATCCAGGTCTGTGGAACTCTAACCCACCACAGGGGTTCTACCTATCAGGAGCCAGATCTGTACCTTGGACAGAACCTCTCCTTTGATACTGATCATTGTAGGTCTTGTACTGCCCTGGGAAAAAGCTTGTGTTCAAAAAAGCAGAAAGATATAAATCAGAAAGATATAATGTTACCTCAACTATGTAAGGAAAAGAAAAAGGGCTCCCGGGTAGCTCAGCTGATTAAGCGTCTGACTCATGATTTTGGCTCAGGTCATGATCTCATGGGTTGTAAGATCAAGCTCTGTGCTGGCCTCCATGCTCACTGAGGAGTATACTTGAGCGTCTCTCTTTTCTTCTCCATCTGCCTGTCCCCCACACCATGAGTGCTCTCCCTCCTTCTCTGTCAATTAAATAATAAATAAATCTTTAAAAAAAGACAAAGAGTTTTGAAGATTTGGAAGGCACATATGAATGATGAGATTATAGACTCTAAAAACCTCTATTCTTCTATCTTCTTCTGTACTCTAAAAAAGCTTCTATGGGGTGCCTGGGTAGCTCAGTTGGTTCAGTGGCTGACTCTGGATTTTGCCTCAGGTCATGATCCCAGGATCCTGGGTTGAAGCCCACTTTGGGCTCCATGCTCAGTGGGGACTCTGCTTGAGATCCTTTCTCTCCCTCCCTCTCTGTCCCGCCCCCCTACTCACATGCACTCAAATAATTAAATCTTTAAAAAATTTTCTAAAATTGGCATATATTATTATTGAATTTAGAAAATTTTTTTAGAAAATACTTCAGAAAAAATTTTTTTAAAAAGATAGAGTGTACTAACATAAGGGCAGACATATAGATTAAAGGAATAGAATTTAGAGCTCAGAAACAAATCCTCACATTTATAGTTAACTAATTTTCAACAAGAAGGCCAAGACAACTCAATGGGTAGAGAGTAGCCTTTTCAACAAATTTTTCTGAGATAATCGGATATTCACATGCAAAAGAATGAAACTGGACCTCTACAAATTCTACAAAAAAATTAATTCAAAATGGATCACAGACCTAAACTTATGAGCTAAAACTACACAGAAGCAAACCTGTGCTAAGCTTTAACTTTTTTTTTTTTTTGACACCAAAAGCACAAGCAAGAAAAGGAAAAATAAATTTAAAAATTGGACTTTATTGTGGTGCTTGAGTGGCTCTGTCAGTTAAGCATCTGACTCTTGGTTTTGGCTCTGGTCATGATCTCAGGGTCATGAGATCAAGCCCTACTTTGGGCTCTGTGTTCAGTGAGGAGTCTGCTGAAGGACTGTTCTCCCTCTGCCTCTCTCTGCTCTCATTCTCTCTAAAATAAATAAATAAATTTTTATAAAAAATTAGACTTTATCCAAACTAAAGCCTTTTCATCTAACATAATCTTTTCTAGCTCCAACCGTGTCATGGAGAATGGGAAGACTTCGTTCCTTTTTATGGCTGAGTAATATTCCACTGTATATATATATACCACCTCTTCTTTATTGTTCATCAGTTGACAGACATTTGGGCTGTTTCCATAATTTGGCTATTGTAGATAATACTGCTATAAACACAGGGGTGCAAGTATCCTTTTGAATTAGTGTTTTTGTATTCTTCAGCTAAACTGTAGTAGGGCAATGGCTGGATTGTAGGGTAGTTCTATTTTTAAGTTTTTGAGGAAATTCCATACTGTTTTCAGAGTGGCTAGACCAGTTTCCATTAACACAGTGCAAGAGGGTACTCCCTTCTCCACATCCTTGCCAACACTTGTTGTTTCTTGTGTTTTTGATTGTAGCCATTCTGTCCAGGGGATGGGTTAAATGGGTGACGGGAACTAAGGAGTGTACTAGTTATAATGAGCACCAGATGATGTATGGAAGTACTGAATCATGATATTATACACCTGAAACTAATATTATACTGCATGCTAAGTAATGGAATTTAAATAAAACCTAAAAACCTCTGTGCTTCAATGGACACTTCAATAAAGTGAACAAGACAGCATATGGAAGGGGAAAAAATGTTTGCACATCATACATGTGAGAAGGGACTTGTGTCTAGGTTATATAAAGTACTTTTACAACTCAATAACAAAGACAAATAATCCAACTTAAAATGGGCAAGGGCCCTGAGTATTTCTCCAAAGAACATATTACAAATGTCCAATAAACATGTGAAAAGATGCATAACATCATTAGCAATTAGGAATGTTCAACTCAAGACCACAATGAGATACCATGTTGCATCCAGCAAGATAGCTATAATCAAAAATATAGAAAATAACATGTGCTGCTGGGGATGGGTAAGGGAACTTAAACTCTTATACACTGCTGCTGGGAAGGTCAAATGGCAATTCTCAAAATGTTAAACAGTTACCATGTGGTGCAGCAACTCCACTCCCAGGTAAATACCCAAGAGTAATGAAAACATATGTCCTCACAAAAACCTGTACATGAATGTTCCTAGCAGTATTATACATTCTAGCCAAAAAGTGTAAACAACCCAAATGTCCACAACTGATGAACTGATTAAGAAAACGTGGTATATATCCATATACATCTTCAAATAGCCAAAATGATTTGGCCAAAAAAGAACAAAAAGGAATGAATGATACATGCTATCACATGGATGAACTTTGAATGTATGAAAGTGTAAGAAGCCAATCACAAAGATCACATACTGTAGGAGACTTTTTATAGGAAATGTCAGAATAGGCAAATCTGTAGAAACAGAAAGTAGAATGGTAGCTGCCTAGGGATGGGGGTGTTGAGGAATGGGGAGTTAAGTAATGGGTACAGGGTTTCTTTAGGGGCATAAAAATATTTAAAGTTGATTGTGGTGATAGCTGCACAACTCAGTGAATATACTAAAAACCATGGAACTGTACATTTATTTAAATAGATGAATTATATGATATGTTAATTATATCACAGTAAAGTTTTCTTTAAAGATATAGGTATGGGACTTTAAAAAAAAACGTTTCTAATACATTACTGGCAAATTCTGTAGGGAGCAGCGGGAGAAAATGGCAGTCTGACTATTAAAACATCCTTGGAATTTGTATTCTCAATTCCAAGAATTAAGAAAATAAGAACGTGTTTTCTTCCCATGTGTCACATAGATTGGACTGTATGTTGAAGAAATAGACAAGAAATGAAGTTGCTGGGTGTAAGCTGGCATTCATCCCTTCTAAATAGCTGAGCACAGTAGGCCCCATGAGTAGTCAGTTTGTAGAGAAAGACCATGTCCTTGGCAGAACAGAGGTTTCCAACTGTTTTTGGAAGGAGAAACTACTTTTACTTTCTATGAAGTCTTAAAATAACCTGAGGGGAAAGAGAGGTAAGAGTGAAAAGAAGAGCGGCCATGAAGTCCCTGCATTCTAGTACTGGTTCTTCTGCTGAGCTCTTGCTCTCAGACTTCCCATCTGAAAAAGGCAGATCACTGTCTGTGACCTATCTACCTCATAGGATTGTAAGCAGACCCACAATTTTTAAAAATTTAAAAAAGAAATAAAGAAATAAACGTCAGTGGGATATAGCCAGATTGACATCAGGAGATTTGGTCTTGATTTGTTTGCCATTTAATAGTTTTGTCGTCCTCTGGAAGTTAGTGTAGCAGCAGCTCAATTTTTTATCTCTAAAGACAGACCTGGTCAACTGTTTCAGTGAGCATGAAACGTGATAAAGAAGTAAAAAAGTATAATAAAAAGCCACATTACATTCAAAACAAATGTAAATCATCATTAATATTTATAAACTAGATCCTCAAAGTATTACTGTTAAGTCCCTGAGCTTTCAAGAAAGGAGAAAAGGCCTGGCTAGAGAAATGTCAAAGGCAGTCAGGAAAGAGTTCCTGGCCATGAACTGAGTATACTGGATAGACTTGTACTGAACATATTACCAGAATTTAACTGTTAAGTCTCTTATATCATGTTCCAAATTTAGGAAACCAATAAGTGTGTCTTATCAGACTATGAGCAACTCAATGTTTTGTAGGAAATCTGGATGGCCACATTCTCTACAATAGCAGTTCTTAAACTTTTTGGTCTCAAGATCTCTACACTTTTTCAAATTACTGAGGACGTTAAAGAACTTTATTTTTTTTATTTTTTTTATTTTTTAAGATTTCATTTATTTATTAGTTAGAGAGAGAGAGAGAGCGAGCACAGGC